>JBBYHQ010296272.1:0-45956 GCA_038382645.1 Spergularia azorica | reverse complement strand
TGGGAATTAATCATTTTTTGTTTCATTAAAAAATCAAATATTTCAGATAAAAATGGATAGCAAAATCAAACTAATTACGGAAAAAATATTTTGAATACATAAAAAAGTATTATATTTTGTAATCCTGTGTGGTAAGGTGTATCGTAGGAACTTTTTTTAACCATGGTTAAAAAAAAATCAAACGGCTAACATTTATCTTATCCTAATTTAACGATCCCGATTTTATTTCTTATCCTAATTGTCAAATACTGACAACTATAATAGAATTTTTGCAAAAAAACTTATTAAAAAAATAAATTACAAGTTACAATCCTCTTTAATTATGTAATCTGAATCAAACAATCATATCTTAACAATCATGTATGATCTGAGTCAATATAATTCCATATATATTTTGTTGTATTTACCAACAATATTCAATTTTTCAATCAAATCACACTCCACACCCACAAAAAGAAAGAAATTAAGCATTGAGTATCTCAAAGATAAAGAAAATTTGGCAATTATCTCTTTGATTTTCAAGAGAATGTGGTAGACATGGTATAAGACTTATGTACATCTTTTCTGATTTCATATCACAAACTTAAAATCAATTTATTAAAGATTAATCTTGAATTTGTATATAATTAAGAAGTGTGATAGAGGATGAATGTAGATTATATATACAAAGTACGTTATAATGACATTCTTCGTATTCACCATATAATCCACATTCATCCTCTATCAAAGCGTTCATCTATATTTAAAATCCACTCAAACTTTTGATCATTTTATATATACATCTTGAATTATTGTGCTTCACATCATTCCTTCCTACCACCATGAGATCAAATACATGTTACATACTTCTTAAGTACTTCATCATAGTAGTTATAGCTTCAAGCATAAGTTGCTCAGTGGCGAGGTTTCCGGATATTTTCCACAGGTATACTCTTCATGTGAAGAACGAAATTAACGACCAGTCGACTCCACTGATTGTTTATTGTTGGTCTAAAGATGACAAACTCGGTGAACAACATCTATCATACAATCAAGAACAGCATTGGAGATTCAAAGTTCAAGTATTTTATAGGTCGACTAAATTCCAATGCAACCTAATTTGGGATAATCCCCGAGTTGCGTATAAAGAGAGATTAATTGACGCATTTCTGGCTAAGCATGAGGGTGGGGCTTGCCGAGGCTCTAGAAATGCGTATTGGATTGCTCGTGAAGATGGAATTTACTTCACTTGCGACGACGAAAGCAAAGCTTGGAGAAGGTGCCAGTGGGATTCCACTGTTCCATGTGGTGATGTACATTAAAACTCGAAAATATATAAGCGAAATTGGTTTATAACCCCCAATTCGATGTATGACATGCAAAATTGTTATTATCAATAAGAAAGTCATCTCATCAATTGTTTTTGATTTACGACTTACACGACCCGTCATAGTGGAGTTTTAACATCTACCCTTTCCGCACAAAATAGAAAATAATCTCCCATCATTTTAGGGAAAACGCTTAAAAAAGAGAGGAAAAATTAAGGATTAAGTAAATAGTCATGTTAAGCATTCGAGATTCAACTACAGTACTATATTCATATTTACCTGAAAGATTATCGACCGCTATTGTTAAACCAATCAGATGATCTAGTGTTCATAATACATTTTCTAAATATGAGATATTTAATAATTTAATTAGGCTTGGAATCCTAAGATAGTGCCCATAAGGCCATAAGCACTTGGTTGAGTCGATACTAATTAAACTCAACTAAATTAACTAGAATAATCCTCCATCCGAAACCAAGAGCGAACCAAAATAGGACGAAAAGCTAACATACAACACATTATATCAGTGATCATCAGAAGTATGTATGTATGAACGGCTCCTAAATAATCTTTACATCTCTTGACGATTATGAACATTAACATTTAATCTGCGAAGCCAAACAGAATGAAGGATCATGTGGAAAAAATCGTAATGTTTGGGAGGAGAATTCACCTCAAAGTGCTTTCGAATTTTAAGCACCCTTCTATACATCTTCAGATATTGTCTAGTAGAAATGGAAGCTAATATCGCCTTCAAGTTTGGTATGTCCTTGACCGAGACTTGGACAGAAAACGACTTCCAATTTAGGACGTCACTAAACGGAGGCACATAATGATCTGAGATGAGAACCGGCACGCACCCAGTGTAGATAGCTTCTACAATTCGAGGACTTGCAACCTCATACCCACTAGGGCAAATGCAAAATTTGCTATTCCTTAGCATGTCATAGTAGGATATTCCTTTTGGAAGGTACTTGAAGATTTTCAGGTCTTCATCCTTGTTCTCCCAATGCTCTAGAAGGATGGGCCTAATAGGGCCATGCACCCCGCCTGCAAAGAACGCTAGAATGGAGCGTTGAGAAGGGGATGGGCTACCAACAAAACCGTCAATAGCGCCTGTTTGAAGGTTGATTTCAGGGAAGGACACATCTTTCTTGGGCTTAAATCCTTCAGATGTATTCGCGTTGCATAAGACCCGTATGGAGTTCTTGCCTAGGTGAGGAACCGAGTAGGACGCTTCCGGACCCTATTTAACAACAGAAATAACAGATTACAGTAGATTTTAGTTAGCAAAAAACAATTTGACAGGAAAGTAGCATATGTTGCTCCAGTCATCATCTTTTTGTAGCTGCAATTATCGAAGAAACATTTTTGCATACAAAGTCAAATCGGACTAAGCTAAACATGTCATTATCTCAGTCTTACCCAATCGTGGCAAGAAAGGATGAAATGATCTGCTGCTATGCTGCGATTCCAGTATGGGTACTTGCTCGAAATGATGTTGATGTAGTCTCTGACAGTGTGTTTTATCGTACCAAAGTCATGTGATTCCCGAACATAGACAAACTGAACCATCATTGCTACACTAAACGGCAGGAAGAAGACATGAGCTTTTTCCGGGTTTCTTGTACGAAATTGATTGTTAATTTCCATTAGATGTATGAAGTTGCCTTCAGTAGAATATATGCTCTTACAAGGACCATTATGGAACAATGGGGGTTCACCTTCTTCATAAACATATACCTTGAGTTGCCTCTCCATCTCCAAGTAGCTCCTGTATATATCATCATCATCATCATATCACAACCAAATCCCAGGCAGAGATGAATAACCATGCTACTAAAGATGAGTTTAACCCAAAATACAAAAACTTGTATGAGAAGGAAGGGCACGATATCAGGTTTATGCACAACAGTAAGATTTCAAACTGAGTGATACGAGACTAGCCAATATTTCTAAACTCACCCATTATCTGATCTTATAATTGGTGGGTCTCAACTCTCAAACAACCTAATCTGCTAGGAGAGTCCAACAATTATGCATATATGTATATAGGTGGACGATAATCAAAGGTGTGCATGCAGGGGTGTAACTGTCCGAACATACACAAGTTCTTGGAAAGCTTGGTCTTAGACAACCAAACAAGGGCAGAAACTCGATCAGAGCTCATTCATAAGTGCCTCTAGAAGATGGCCCAAAGTAATACTATTTGCAACATAACAATTATTAAAATCATCACTTCAACGTTATCACAAAGACGGACTTCATCTCCGGATCCATTATATATATTAACCCTTTGATACATTTTTCTTGTATAAGAAACTAATAATTATTGAAAGTAAATTTTATACCTGTGGAAGGCATTGGCATTCCAGTACATCGGACCAGTTGGACTGAAATCAGGGTCATATGTTTGATTCTTATTATACGTGGCTTCCTTGATAGCAAATCGAGCTTTTTGAAGTCCAGCTTCAAGTCTGCCCAAATCAGTAGCAATCTTCTTTAAGTTTACCTTCCCTTCGCTAGGAATAGTACGATTTTCATTAAGAATGACCGATTCCTTATCAGCAGATATTGGAGCAATGTCGTTCAACGTTGACGACTGTTGTGTAGCCTGTTGATCTTTAGCTACTTAGTTTTATATGTACAACCACAATATTACTCAAATGACACAAATCTTTACAACTTAACCATTCAATTATTAGACCACAACCAAAATTTCATTAGCAAAGAATATAGAGCGCAGCTAGCACCCACCATCTATCCCGTTATAAAAAAAGAGTACAAAATATAGAGTACCACAAGTCACCCGTTTTTTCCAGTTAAACCCATACTTTATTAGTGCAATAGTGCACCTTATATGATTTTGAACAAGTTCTACAACAATGTGATCAAGTAATCCTAGTAGTGCTATCTAGTATCGAGATAATGGTTGATGACTAGCATGCATGTGTAATTATTTCCCTAGCTTGATCCCCTCAAATGGAAATTCCAAAGCAAAATTTCATCTTTCTTATTATTGTGCAATAACCATTTCAGGTCATAGTGATAATTCTTTTTTTTTGTAGTGGAGAACATTTTTTAGGCATTTGGGACGGGTTGCTTTCAATGATTAATAGCCATACTTCGGCACCTACAAATTCATTCCTATAAACAATTTTGAAATAGAACTTCCTTACTCTAAGCTTGGCAAAAAAAAAAAAACCAAAAACGAGGTCGATTGGTGTAGGAAATTCTCATATATCTCGTATTTCAAGTTATTATATATCTATCAATAATACATCAATTTCCTATCAATTTTCAGATTAACAACCATTAGTAAGTTAATCCATCACATGCAAATTGACATTGTCCCCATTGGATTCGAATAGCAAGCGCATTTCTTCATTAATTACACGATATAGGACTTAACGGATGTGACAAATAAAAACAAGGATTACGACAGAATCGACACCGTCCAAATGTAGTATTATTCTCTGAGCAGGATGTAGAAATGAATGCTATGACAGAATTACTGAATAAAGGAGTATCAATCCAATAATGAGGGGATCATTTCAATTAAATCATCATGTGAATTTCCCAAATTGAAACACTGTAAAAGATTAGATTGGAATTTCGAAAGCGTAATTAGTAATACTTTCTGTCATAAAACCAAGAAAAGTAAAAGAAACAAAGTTGGGTATAGAGGACAACAAATTAATCTGAGCATTTTCTACTTCTAGTTGTAAACACTCTACAGAAGGTAGGCATATTTCCAATGCTGCCACCTCCACTCACCTAAATCACTCCATTTATTCAACATGCATTAATTAACCCATTAAGAACTCAATCCAACATATCGAATGACATTAAAACAATCGGAATAATTAAAATCTAGCAAAAAACATGAAAAATGGAAGGCGACAATATTATGGAATAATATTATCGACAAATATTATGGAATAATATAATAGGAAATATTACCGTACGAAGTTATGGTAATGTGAATAGTGTGAATATAGTAAATTAGATTAACCTAGACTGTGAATAATTAAATCAAGATGATTTTTTCTCTATTACAAATTATTCTATATGTTAAATCAAGATGATTTTTTATTGTAAGGAAAATACTGTATTTTTGTCAAATGACCGTCTTACCCAAAACTCAAAATTACATGCATGAAAAGGAACCGGAAACTCACAAGTTCGCAAAACATGGGTTAGACAATCCTATGGTTAAGCCAGCGAAGTGCTTATTTTACCCAAAATCGTCAAAAGAAAGTTACATGCAAGATGAGAGGAACAGAGAAATAAACTCACAGGTTGATTTAGAGGCGATTCGGCTTCAACGGCGAGAGGAGGTGTCGAAACAGCACCGTTATCTACGCTAGTAGCGTGCTCAGCTACGTTACCAAGTATAACTCCATTGATTTTTGACCTCATTAACTCCCTAGTTGAAACTTGCGGATTATTATTGTTACTATTCACATGTTGTTCAAACTTCGGACTAAATTCACCAGAATTTCGCTTCGACTTTAGATCAGAAGGTGAAACAAAGAGCCAAGAAACTAGAATTATTGACACCAACAAGAGACCTATAACCTTCACCATGTTTGACCAAGAACCCATCATTCTATTCCAAAAACCCATCAAATAAAATTCTTATTACTTCAAAACTTTGTTTGTTTTTGGGAAGATTTTGGTGAGGAATGTAAAAGGGTTGTTATATAATTTTCTTCCATAAATATTTGTCACCTTTTTTGGGTGTTTTGAACTTATAGAAGGTGCATCTTTTTTTTTTCCACAGAAATGAAGGGGTTTGTTGTCTGAAAGCAGGATTTTGAGATTTTTGGTATTAATTTGGTAAAAGAGTTAAGTGAAGAAGAAGTTTAACATTTGGTCATATTTGGTTGCTTCACATAGCCAGGCGTCTGCTTGCTTCTGCCTCGTTTTTGTACCCCTTCATGCAAAATAAAAAACCAAAAAAAAGGACAATAGTTTAGCCTTCTCTACATGAATTTCCGATATTACCCCTCATAAACTACCAAAGGAAAAAAAAGGAGAAAGAAGAAGATGAAGAATCAAAAATTTTGGGAGTGCAAGAAGAAGAAGAAGCAAATTGATCCTACCTTAATATGTTCGACGACCTTCTTTTGGTTTCTCTGTTTGTGTTGGAAATGAGAAATACATTTAAAAAAAAAAAAATGAGAAATAAGTTGTTATTGCAATAAATATTGCATAATGCATGGAAAAGTGAAGGAGTTATATATTGATGGTTTTTTTTTTTTGATGGAGTTATATATTGATGTTAAGCACAAACGTGTTAAAAAGATTGTCAAAATATTGCAAATAAGTAAATTACTTAATACTATACCTTTTTAGTGATTAACACCATTATGATATAATGTCACTCTACAATGAATGTAGTGATAAACGTAACACTGCCTTAGTAGTTAGAATACTATACTTACGGAGTATTTTAACACCTTGTTCGATTCTTGATATCTCCCAATTAAATTTCATTTCCATGGACATTGAGATTTCTTTGGTTCATTTGGTCCGGTTTGGAGGATTCAAGTGAAAACCATAACAATTTTAATCATTTATACACTTCATAAATGTGATTGACTGTGTTATTGCAACCATGGTTATTACAAATTTATGTGAATGTTTCATGTCTTGTATTCTTGTATTGCAAAGGTCTAATGCTTTGAATAAAATAACTTGCATGATCCCAAGAAAGAATTAAATAATTAAAAAAGGAAACATAAATTAAGCATTTATTTAAAATTTATTACATCTTGACCCTAAAAAAACAAAAACTTTCTTACAACTTGGTTAAAACAACTTAAACTTTTAAGGCTGACTTTGTCCAGTAGTACACTAGAGAAGGTACAGTAGTATTTTGATCAAGTTTAATGCTAATATGTGTGTTTGACCGGCTACCGTTTCAGTAGCATCTGAAGTAACGACATGTAGCGTTTTGACCATTTTATAAAAAAAACTACTCAAACAGTCAAACTAGCATTTCATAGTTAAAAGTCGCATTTCATTTCCCGGCCCCCTCCACATATGCCCTTAATTTGATTTTAGTTTTGCAGGTATATTTTAGTGTCATTTCTTGTAATTTTGATATTTCTGAACATGTAATTCAATCAGAATACCTAATTTATCAAGGAATTGCTAACGTATATTGTGTACGCGGTACCAAAACAGCTACCTCGTAGTCCAACACTACCTATACCTAGTTAGTATGCATTTTGTTTTTTTTTTTTTGTTTTTTTTTTGTTTTTAGCATTATGGTTGCAATCACAAACTATTTGCGATCGCATACGTAAAACATATTGCTAATTCAACCAAAGATGATTTGTGTTGAATTTTTTCTTTAGAACCAATTAAAAATGATAATAAATTCACGACTGACATTTTAATGATAAAACAAGACTAAAACTAATTCCACCACTACAAAAAAAATTTCTCCATTAGTCAACCATATCACTTGACCCAAATGACCATGTTAACCAAAACAAATTTAAAAATTTGAACATAACCTATCAACTTTTATTGATTCTCTCTATCTTATTCTATAGAGTTTCGACAAAATTGACCCAATAAATTGATGATGAGCGACTGAGCGATGTTAGATAATGCATAATGCATCAACGTTGGAATACATAGGTTTGCTCAAAGACGGTATCTCTACTATACGCAACTATTGCAAAAACACAAAATCCAAATATCCTTTATGCGCACAACAACGATACACAATAGTGGTTAGGAAACCAACATGTTTGAGGTTGTTTGGGGTTATTACGGGTTCGAATCCTCATCATATCTCCACCCCCGCAGCATTAGCTGCTCCTATGTATAAAAATAAAAAAATAAAACAATACACCACCAAACATTTTCGGCTCGAACGCTACCGTAAAATATCCCAAAAAGAAAGAAAGAAAGAGAGAGGTGTTGCGTATTACTCACAATTTCTCCTCATCCTATTGTGGAGCTTTGGGACATGGGTGGTGGTGGTGACAACAACATTCAAAGATAAAACACAAACAGAAAAAACACTCACAAAACAAAGGTTGAATGCTATGGTTCGCGCCATTGATGGCACCAACCTTAACAACCTTGTTCCATCTTTGCTCTCTCTCTCCTCGACCACCTCTTCCTCACTTCCCCACAAAACCCACACTCTCTCTCTCCAAATTCAACCCCAAACTCTCAATTTCATCTTCTGCAGCACACTTCCTTCCAAACCCACTAATTTCTTCCCACAATGAACAAACCCTTTTGCCCTTTTCTTCATCAGATGCCCAAAACTTGTACAACAAGTGTTTCGATTTGCTCAAGTTTTCTGCACAATATGGGGATGTTGAGCTTGCAAGAGCTGTTCATTCCTTGGTTTTTAAGCTTGATGAGGATAATTACTTGTCTAATTCCTTAATTACTGCTTATCTTAACCTGGGTTTGTTGTCTGATGCTTATAATGTTTTTACCAGGGTAACTTCTCCTGATGTTGTTTCTTTTACTGCAGTTATTAATGGTTTGGTGAAATTTGGGTTTGAATTTGAGGCAATTGAGCTCTTCTTCAGGATGAAGGATAGAGGTATTGAGCCTAATGAGTTTACTTTCGTCGCGATTTTAACCGCTTGTAGTAGAATTTGTGGGTTAAATTTAAGAATTCAGGTTCATGGTTTGGTTGTTAAGTTGGGTTTTGTGTTGTGTACTTATGTGGCAAATGCTCTTATGGGTTTGTATTGTAAGTGTGAGTGTTTGGATGTTGCACTCCAGTTGTTTGATGAAATGCCGGTAAGAGATGTTGCGTCTTGGAATACTGTTATATCTGGTGCTGTGAGTGGGATGATGTACGGTAGAGGGTTTGAGTTGTTTCGTGATATGGGGAGATTGGATGAGTTTAGAGTTAATCAGTTTACGCTTGCTAGCCTTATTAGTGCTTGTACTGGGTGTTCGAATGGGGTCTTAGGTCGGGAGATACATGCTCATGTGCTTAAGTTTGGGTTTGAGAACCAATTGAGTGTAAGTAATGCACTTATCGCGTTTTACACAAAGTGTGGGAGTTCTAAGGATGTGCAGGCTGTGTTTGAGCGAATGCCTGTTAAGAATGTTATTTCTTGGACTTCTGTGGTTACTGCTTACATGGAGTTTGGGATGGTTGATGCAGCTATGGAAGTGTTTGGTAAGATGCCTGAAAGAAATGCTGTCTCTTTTAATGCTGTTTTAGCGGGGCTTTGTCAAAATGGTGAAGGTTTAGAAGCTTTCTCTCTTTTTAGCAGAATGGTCAAAGATGGTGTGCAATTAACTGAGCACACAGTAACGAGCGTCATTAGGGCTTGCAGCTTGCTTGGAGAAAAGAATATTAGCAAGCAGGTGCACGGTTTTGTCCTAAAATTTGGTGTTAGATCAAATGCTCGTATTGAAGCAGCACTGTTAGATATGTGTACGAGGTGCGGGAGGATGGCAGATGCTCAGAGGCTGTTTGACCAAAGTCGGTATGACCAAAATCATTCAATTAACTGGACTTCACTTATATGTGGGCATGCTCGAAATGCAGACCCAGGGGAAGCAATTTCTCTGTTTAAATGGGGGCAATCAGAGGAAGCCACAGCAGTTGATGAAGTTGTGGTGACTGCTGTGCTTGGTATTTGTGGGACACTGGGATTTTATGAGCTAGGACAGCAAATGCATTGTCATGCTGTGAAATCAGGCCTTTTTCATGATGTTGAGGTCGGAAATGCCCTCATTAGTATGTACTCAAAGTGTGGTTACATGGAAGATGCTAGGGCAGTTTTTGATTCCTTGCCTATACGTGATGTAGTGTCATGGAATTGTCTGATTGCTGGTCATCTTCTTCAAAGGCAGGGTGATGAAGGATTGGCTATCTGGTCCAGGATGAAGAGTGCTCTCATAAGGCCAGACTCAGTAACTTTGGTTCTGGTAATCTCTTCTTACAGGCATACCATGTCTAGCATGCTTGATGATTGTCGGAAATTGTTTTTCTCAATGAAGAGCATGTATGACATGGAACCAACTTCAGATCATTATGCCTCCTTTGTTAGCGTTCTAGGAGATTGGGGTTCGCTTGAGGAAGCAGAAGACATAATACTTAAGATGCCTTATGAGCCTCGGGCCTCAGTTTGGCGAGCTTTACTTCATAGCTGTCAAATTCATTCAGATTCCACTGTTGGAAAAAGAATAGCCAAGCGCATATTAGGTATGCAGCCTCAGGATCCTTCAACATATATTCTCAAATCAAACTTGCTCTCTGCGTCTGGTAGATGGCATTGTTCTGAAATTGTTAGAGAAGAAATGAGGAGCAAAGGCCTTCAAAAACATCCAGCTCGTAGCTATATAGTTCATCAAAGCGTGGTTCACTCGTTTTATACGAGAGATGTTACACATTCTGAATCCAAAGACGTTTGTAGAGGATTAGAAATTCTGATATTGGAGTGCCTTAAAGCTGGCTATGTGCCGGACACAAGCTTTGTTCTACACGAAATCGAGGAGCATCAAAAAAAGGACTTTCTGTTTTATCATAGTGCAAAACTAGCAGTGACATATGGCCTTCTGATGACCAAGCCAGGGAAACCTATTAGAGTTACAAAGAATGTTCTCCTATGTGGTGATTGCCATAACTTCTTTAAATACGTGTCCAAGGTCACTAGAAGAGAGATTTGTCTAAGAGATACTTCAGGATTTCATCATTTCTCTCATGGTACATGCTCGTGCAACAATCGCTGGTAGTCCTTTTAGACCACAGTTTAGTTCTATTGTCATGGTGGACGACTGTGAGTTGAGAGCCATGTGTGGGGCTTTTAGAGGATGAGATCACCAAATGTAAATATGAGTTGAGTTAGCTAATGAAGTTCAACAGAGAAGTAAATTTTGAGGTACATACTAGATACTAGATGCAAATTTTGGGTCTTACATTGTTTCCCTCTTCAGTTCTGTTTTCTGCTTGTGGAACAGCCTCTAGAGCTTTCTGTTTGTTGTTTCATGGAGCAGGCAGTATATGCTTGTTTTTTTTGCCAATATATGCATGTATATGAGTGTGTTTTGGATGTATTTGAATTGTGAACCGTGATGGCATATTCAGTAATTTGTGTCCTTGTTAACTATTTCTGGCTTTTATTTGATGTAGGCTGCTAATATTTTCAATCTTTGGTATAATCAAACTCTAAATGCTGCATGTTTATCAAATTTCTTATTCATATGACCTAAGATCATTTCTAAGGGTCTTGAAGAACTGAGTTGGCAGTTGGCACAGAGCCAAATCCGTGAGATGATGCTCCTAAGCTTTCTACATATGACATCAGTGTGAATGTATATGGCCTTGTACTTATGTTCTCTGTTTATGAAAACAATTATGGGGCATGTTAAATTGTTAACCATGAGCTAACGGTAAAACATTATTCCCAAATCTTATCTCATAATCTCTACTCATATTCTATCCTCTAATAGTTGCTGTGACGGTTGGCTTGCTGCAGTTTTACTTTTGCGAGTGTAAGCAGACAGCCTACTCCTTCTAGGCTTCTACTAGTCTCAGTTATGAGCTGGAATTAAAGATGTTTAGAAACATGGTATTTGAGAAATTTATTAATTTTGCTCCAGTGGCATATACTTGAGGTTGCGTGCATTGAGCTGGTGATGTTATAAGTTGTTCCAAGAGTGAAGCAAAGCTAATTTCGTAACTGTGCAATCCAATAAATAGGCACCTCTTGCTTGGTTGTATCTGAGAGTGAAGCTGAAATATAAACTTTTGAACGTGGCATTTAAGTCTTTGAAGCTGTCACTCTGTAGCGAAGGCATTTCTTCAGTAGCTAGCTTTGTGAAATTACATTGCTCTGTTTGTCATTTTAACATGCTGTGGTTTGACCAAAACTAAACTTTACTGTCCTGTTTGAATGTTGCTTGTTTTGCTCTGGTACATACTGCCCTGGCCACTGGAACCAGTCTTGTCAGCAGTTTGGGGGTGGTTCATCTTGATCCCTCAATGTTTGCAGGAAATGGACATAGTGAATGCGCAATATGGAGGCTTGTATTGTCGTAAAGATTATAACACACAGAAGACTGTTGGTGTTAACTAATCTGTCTGAGCGGAAGACTAAGATACATGTTTTGAAGGCGATAGACTGCTTCAAGATATGACGATCTTCAAGGTTGCATCACCCTCTCTAGACCTACTGTGCAGTTAAGATGCGCCAATCGTGATTCTCTTTTGTCCAGGACTCCAGGTACTCTCAGAACTAGTCATTCTGACATCTGGATTTTTTCTCTATTCCATTCTCTGTATTTCTTAGATAGAACAACAGTTAACTCAAGCCCAACAAATAATAGAATAAAATAACAGAGTGACCTTATCATATACTCCATACATCACTGCAATTGTGCATAAGCTAGTAAGAGCTTAACTGATCTACTCTCAGAAACGTAAGATTACAATTATTTGTGTGGTAAAAATGTCCTGGAGTCGATCTTTGTATATATTCTTTTTAACTATCTGTGATGGCCGTGGTTTTGATGTTAAACCAGGTATAGATCGAGATCTTATACAAGTGAAAGTGAAGATGAATAATTTGATTAATACTTAAAAGTTTAGATTTGAGGTTAATGGTGGATTATATGATATGTCTGATAGATTGATCATGAGCTGAACCCTTCTCCCTGGACAGAAGCTCGCTGTTTTGACAGTTAGGAAAAATTAAGCTATCTAAGTGCATATACTGTAGATTGTAGCAGTGTCTGTCTTGATGAGGGGAGACTCCGTGTCTATACATATAACTGCACATTTTAACGTGAGCCAAGAATTTTAGCTTAGGCTTTGTTGTTGTACAAGTAGCATTTTTAGATCAAGCCTCGATCAGAATTTCATAGTGAAAGGATATTGAGAAATTGAAATGAGCTGTATTTTGCGTGTTTATGGCATCTGCTATGTGCCATTTTACCAGAATCTCAGCCCTTGTACAGCAGAATGTATAAAAGGTCTCGACTTATACTAGAGCGATAGTCATAGAAGTACAATAGCACAAAGCCACTCATCTTTATGCTGATAATGGAATCAAACCAAGAACTTGTTTAGGAATGGAGAAGGGAAATATCAAGGCATCCATATAATGTTATTGTGCTGAAGTGAATAGCCGTATGAGTGAGGCGGCTTTACTGTGTGCAGATGATGGCCTTCAAACGGGAGATGGATGTGTAAATGGGAGACTTGTAAACTTTTGTTTGGTAGGGTGGTTTGGAAGGCCTATTACACATCCATAGACTGGCTTGCTGTAAGGCTGGTGATCGACCAAATATTGGTTTCCTGCAAACAGGTGACTCTGAGTAGCAAGGACTAAGGAGACTTGTAATGGTGAGCGTCTGGTATACACCATTGAGTAGTGCTCATACTTTGTTGAGTTAGCATTGTAAATTATGTTCCAGTTGTTGTAATAATCACTTTTGGGCATGAGACAATAACCTTCCGTGTGATGTAATATATGTTCCATTTGTCTGAATCGAGTCATATATTCATACCTCTGTTCGTACACTTTATTGTGGACTTGCGTTGTATGTTGAACGAAATGTACTCGAGCATTGAGAATCAAGGTTGACCTAGCCGACTTCAAATTCTCATGTTCTCCGCAGCCTTACCTACTGCTAAAGTGCTAATTCTCAAAAACAAATTTAGTTTAGACAAAAAATTTCAATTCAATTTCATAGCACTACCAAGTTTCAGTACAATTTCGTTTTACTCAGCCGTTTTACTTCAGTTCAATCCAATTAAGCAAATTCCATCCCAAAACGAAAATACCCAAAATGCCCTCCAGGGCCTCCCCAACCAGTAGACATGGCCATGGGTAGGACACTAGGACGTGTCAACTTATGGGACGCTTAAAGTTGAAGCTTTATATTTTCTGTGATCACTGGTACAAACAACACAATTGGGTTCGTTGGGATTTTGGAGGGAGAAATGGTGGTTCTACAGTTTCAGCCATTGCACCTTGTCAATGGCTTTTCTCTCTCCTCCTCACTTCAAAAAATCAGAACTCGTCAACCTGTTCAAATGTGCTCAATCCCATCTCCTACTAGAACCCAAGTACGTACTACTTCTTTCATTTTCTATAGTATTACTTTACTCTTTCAATTTTGTGACTCTGCTATGGGTAAAGTTGCGTACATCTAAAACTCGCACCAACCCGTAGTCCCGTAATATGACCCATGTTTCACTTTTGATTTGCTATGAAGTTAACATTGACATGCTGATAATTCGATCTTTTATCCTTGTCGAGTTGTTCCATATAGAAAAGAAGTTTGTGACATTTGTGTTCAAAACCATGTCAACCAAAAGTCTAGACTGATTGTTTGGGTCCATATAATGACTTTATACTCTAACATTGCTCGTTCTCTAACGTTTTAATCAGAGGAATGGGGTGTGGCAATTTTATAACATGTTATCCAACCCTCGTTTCCTCGCTATAGGCGGGAGCCTTTGAGGCGCTGGCTTAATGATGATAATGTTGTTGTTTGACTATGTTTTTGTTGTTCTTATGTTTTTGGTAGAGGATAATGGAGAGCATATCAGTAGGATCAGAAGTAGGTGGAGCTGGTGGAGCAAATTCTTATGGTGCTTTGAAAAGGTTGGACAAACTGTGGATGAACATTTGCTCTACTGATACAGGTTTGCCCTCCTGCCTAATAATCTCATTGAGCTTTTTTTTTTTGAGTTGCCTGAATTGATTCGTGTTAGCTGACCCAAATTGTCGTTTCCTGTGTTGGTTCGTGGTTGCATTGTGACCTCAAATTATAGTGAAATTAAGGCTTTGGTGTTTATGTATTACCTGAATATTGATGAAGAGGGATGACTGAAATTTGACAGTATGTAGTTACACTTTGACATTACAGTGCCCAAGCCACCAGAGGTAGTTACTAGAGTCCGCAGTCGCTTTGAACGTAGTGAAGACCCTGGAAATGTAGTAGAGACCTATGATGTCATAGTATGTGGAGGTACTTTGGGAATCTTCATTGCTACTGCATTGAGCACCAAAGGCCTAAAAGTCGGAATTGTGGAAAGAAATGTTCTGAAAGGGGTATAACACTAACCTCATTTGAGCTAGTAGCTCTGCTTTAAAAATAAAATTGCTCGAAATTCATTTGAGGACTTCATTAATGTGCCAAGTTCTTGATCAGAGGGAACAAGAATGGAACATTTCGAGGAAAGAAATGTTAGAACTTGTGAAAGTTGGCATCTTGGATGAAGATGATATTGAAAAAGTTATATCGTCAACTTTCAACCCTGTAAGTTCATAATTGCTTCTTGTTTAGCTTGCTAACTCATATTATGATAACGAGCAAATATTGATCATTCTAAATTCCAAAACTTAAGTAAATGACATGAGTAAAGGCCAGGTCTCCAGATGATTAGGGATCATTTAAATTTTAAGCAGAATGTTAGAAGTACCACAATTCTTGGATTTTAGTAATGTTTGTTTAAGTTAAGCCTGGAATTGTCGATTTTATTGTAGTTGGTTCAAATTTTCTGTTTAGATGAATCGATAATACTACTAGACATATGTGTCCTTTCTCTTGAATCAGATTGGTAGTGTGCAATTGCCTTGAAAGAGAGACTATGTTTGTTAATCACAATTTCTATTCATGAAGTTGCACTTGTAGTTGGAGGGTTTGGTGTTAAAATTAGCTTTATGTTTTCTTGTCCTTGGATTCCCAGAACAGATGTGGATTTGAAGGAAAGGGTGAGATCTGGACTGAGGATATTCTTAATCTTGGCATCTCGTAAGTCATACCTCGTCTGTTTGGTTGTGTATGTGATCCAATGATAAAGTTTGGAAAAGCAAGCTTGCGTCTCATAAAATGTAGTTGTTTGTTGCTTGTTTCTGTTTTCTTTTTCCTTGTCTCACTCAGAGGCTGATTTTATTAGATGAATCAGTTGCTCTTTTGTAAACTAAAGCTTCTTGTTGATTAGCTTAATCCGAGCTCGGACTAATCAGTTATTAATTGCCACTTAGTCTTGAAGCTCGAGAACCATTACTGATTAGTTCGTAGCTACCAAGTCAATGTTCCTTCTCTTTCTACCTTCCCTTTTTTTTTCCCCCTTTTTTTTCTTTTTCTTTTTGTAATTCCACAGTTTGTCTTCAAGCATCTGTTCACTGCTCATGATGAAAGTTATAATTTCTGTAGTTTGATCCATTTATTCTTTTTTCTGTGCTTATGACAAATACTTCAGGCCAGTAAGACTTGTCGATATCATGAGGAGTAAATTCAATTCCCTTGGTGGTGTAATCTTGGAGGGTTGTGGTGTTTCCAGTGTATGTGTGTATGATGATGCAGCGGTAAGCCTACTAGATCTTAGTATAACCTAACATCTAGGTCTTTACCTTCTCTTCTAAGAAATGGACAATTGCATGCTATTACTGCTTTACAAATGGTATTAAGCTGGTGTGAAGAAGCATTATAATTTCAACTTAAGAAAATAGAACTCATATATGCATGTTCGATTTGGCTACTGATTCAAATTCTCCCTGGGTCTGTGTTTCCTCCACTGCAGGTTCTGAAACTATCCGATGGAAAGATTCTATCCTCAGAGCTAATCATTGATGCGATGGGAAACTTTTCTCCTATCGTAAGACAGGTGTGTCTTAACATAAGATTCAAGAATGCTTTTGCATCTTTTGCATAGAAGGGGGTATTGGAATTGGTGAATGAGATGCGTTTTTTCACATCTTGTACAGCTTGGAATATGTGGCATAATGCTTAAACTGATCTCTGTGATACTTTCTGGAGGCACTTTCCAGATAGATGGCTATTATGCGTTTTAGTTCACTTCGCCTGACAACTTGTCATCTTTGTCACATAAGGCCTGTCAATTTGTTTTTTTTTTTTTTTTTTTTTTGGGGGGGGGGGAGGGGGGGTTGGGGTAGAGACTTTCTTAGGGCAATGAGATCAGTTCAATATATTGTCCTTTGTCAGTGAGGTAACGGCTTTGTCTTTCCTAGAACAATGAAAAGTAAACTTTTCGTGGAGCTTTTCTGGTTGTTGGGTTTGTCAATCTGGGATCTAATATCTCTTACCATTTTGCTTCACAGGTAAGAGATGGAAGGAAGCCGGATGGTGTTTGCCTAGTTGTTGGTTCTTGTGCACACGGGTTTAAGAACAGTTCTTCAAGTGATGTAATCTATAGCAGTTCAACAGTGAATAAAATTGGTCAGTCAGACGTACAATTATTTTGGGAGGTAAGACTCCATCAAGATCATTATATGTACTGGTTGTAAGAATTCAAAAATGTTCATCTCTCAATCCTTGTCCGCGCATTTTGCAGGCATTTCCAGCTGGTTCTGGTCCTTTAGACAGAACGACTTACATGTTCACCTATGTTGATCCTCAGCCAGGACGCCCTACTTTAGAAGAGCTCTTGGAAAGTTACTGGGAGTTAATGCCAAACTATCAGGTCAACTCAAAATTCTGGTTTTCTCGAAGCCATGCATAGAAATTTTTTAACTATATTGATCTTACCTTCCGATATTCTCATCTAAAATCCTACTTTTTGCTGGATCTTATTTTTGCTGTATTTCTATTTCTCACAATCTCACTTCTTCCAAGTACATGATCTTGTCATTAGGCCTTTATTTTTACTCACATGTTTTATTGATTCTTAAGGGTCATTTTTCCATTTGTGCTTGATAGGGGGTTTCTCTGGAAGATCTGAAGATTATGAGAGTTGTATATGGCATATTTCCTACTTACCGTGACAGGTAAAGTGCAGATTCCAATTGCTCTTTAGTTTTCAAGAGAATTGACATGGGACTACGGGAGTATGAACTGAAGATATAATTACAGTATTTGCAAGAACTAACAATTAGCTTTTCTTCTGTCCTGATGCACCTGCCTTCGTGGTTATGACTTGTTAGATTCGCTTCCTCTGTTATTATATAGCACTCCCTCCATTTCGCTCAATTAGCCCGTTTTAGTTGTTTTTGTAAGACGGATTTTATGGGGCGAATTGAGGAAAACAAAGGGAGTACAAATTTACTTCATGCTGTTCTGAAATATCCTAAACAAACTGTTCTCCCTCTCCTGTTAAGCAAATTCCCATTCTATTTGTAAATAATTTAAGTTCATTAAGTCCTGACACTTTTATCCTCTATGGTCTTTGACATGCAAACTGACAGTCCACTGCCAGCTGCATTTGACCGAATTCTGCAGGTGTTCTTACATTGTAACCCTGAACTCTCCCATGGATTTTGGTAGCAAGCATTGCTAAACTTCTATTCTGCAGTTTGGGGATGCTAGTGGCATTCAATCCCCGGTTTCATTTGGTGGATTTGGAAGCTTGACCAGGCACCTTGAGAGATTGTCTTCCGGTATGTATGATAGAAATCACTCCAATTGAGATTCTTAAGCCAACAATATAGTCCTGCGACTTAAAAACCTCGTGGTGGCACTGAAGCTACTTTGTATAATTAGGCTACTACAATTCAGGAACAACCTTCAATTAGAAAGCAATCAACCATACATCCTCTTGTTTAATGACCTGCTTTTTACCATTTTAAACTAAAGCAAAGAGGATGCAAATTAGCTGTGAAGCGAAAAGGAAAATTCTTGAATTATCTAATCCATTGAGCATTGGTGATTTCAGAAACCACTGTACCTCACAAACTTATCTTTGCTGAAACCAGGCATTTATGAAGTCATGGGGGCCAAATTTCTTGACTCAGACAGCTTATCTTTGCTGAATCCATATCTGGTAAGTGTTACCATATGTGACAATTTGAACTGACCCGTTTTTGTGTACTTGACAAAAAAGATGTATTTGCAGCCGAACCTAAGTGCATCTTGGCTGTTTCAAAGAGCAATGTGTGCAAAACAACAGCGTGACGTGTCACCTTCTTTCGTTAACGATCTACTTCATGTCAACTTCCAGAGCATGGAGGTAAAGAGTATTTTCCATTAACTATTTCCTTTCGGAATGTTACAGTTTTAAACTGTCAATTTTCATTCAAAATATGACAAATTCTTTATTCTTGGCTCTATGAATTCCACAGAAGCTTGGTGATCCTGTGCTGAGGCCTTTTCTTCTGGTAAGTTCTCACGTCTCACCTGATAGTTCAACGTACGTGTATTGATCTTGCCAGGTGCTAGAAGTCGTACCCTTTCTCACTACAAACATCTTGGTTCGGCAGGATGTGATTCAGTTTGGACCTCTCGTGAAAACATTGGGACTGGTTATGATTACTAAACCTCAGATAATTCCTTCGATATTTAAGCAGGTAATATTTGAGTACTCCCTCATTTCTACACATCTATACTTATTGTATGTATCTTCATTAGTTTTTACCACACTACCATTAGGCAACATTTAGTAGAGGAGATCAGGAGATCACTATCCTTTTGTCTATATCAAGTCCAAGAATGGCACCGTTCTACTGCTGGCTAGTCCCTCTGTCTATGTCATCCTGCTTGTCCCCCTGAATATTTGAATCCTATACAGATGAATCGTGTTTACCTGATGCATAGTTGTTGTACAAGTTCGAGCACTACATACGAGTGGAAGTTATCGTCTCTTTCAGTTATTGACACAGACTAAACTTGCAGAGTATTAGTAGAAATTGATAAGCAACTATTTTGTCAACATACTTGTTTCGAAATCTGTTTTGAAAGTTATTGTTGTTGTTGTTGTAGTACTCGTTTCGAAATACTTTAGAATTGGCTCCTTATTACAGGTTGGAGTTCCTGTGCTGCTCAACTGGTCAGGCCATTTTTTCATGCTTGGTTATTACACATTGCTTTCAACCTTTGTAGATCCATTGATAAGGTAACTCATGCTTACTTGTAAATTTATCCTACGTGTAGTCGTCATCGGACTTCTCTACGCAGGCAATAAGCTAGACAGAGTATCATGTAGTTGTTAGTTCTGCTGAAATTATGACATTTCTTTTCTTTCATCAGGCCCTCAGTTAACACATTTCCATCCAAGATGAGGTTCCAATGGAAATGCTATATGGAAGCATGGAAATATGGTGCTGGATTAGACTATCAGCTTTAAAATTGACAAAGAAGCTTACCAAGAAAGTTCTTTTTACCAGCAATTTCATGGATTTTCCAAGTTAAATGTCCATCACACCTTACTATAGTTTTCATTACAAATTTACATGTGTACATTTTTTTCATCGAAATTGTATCTTCTAAATGCAAGTACTGAAAGTCAAAGTGTTGTTTTGACTTGATGGTATGAAGTATGAACTATGGGGATTTTTTTGCCACTTTGTTGAGAAGTGTGGCGGGCGTTATACAAATGGCAATTACTTGACAAGAGGTAATGAGAGAGTATGAAGATTACTTATTGCAAGAGAGTATCTCATTTTAATGAGGTTTTAAGTCTTTTAGATTACGTTATTATCTAATGTTCTCGATAATTTAATAGGTAATTCCACGAGAGGGAAGAAGTACTCCATTCTAAATGGAAAACAAATTTCAAGTAGAACCAATATGCGAAAGAGCATTGAAGATTTAGTAACTCGGAAATATATTACTTTACGAATGTGGATGAAAATCTCAAGCTTACATTTCGAACATGTAGCTTACATACACATGTAACCCGATTGTAAGTTTGTAACGGTGCAACATTTAGTCTCTCCGGATCTCTTAGTACCAAATCTAAAACCGCTAACACTTGTACAACAGCTTCAAGTTGAGTTTCCAACCAGCCGCGGTCAAGTGCAAAACTTTTCAACATAGGGAATATTAGAAATTAAATGTAAGAGTCAATGTCAGTTATAGAGAAGGTTATTGAGTGAATAGGAATAAGATGGGGGTATGTCACATTGTCACATATACGATATTGACCATGAAAAGTGTTAAACTTCTATCACGTGACAAACTTTTATAGCGTCCATCAGTCTAAAGTTGTATTTGGTAAAACTAGTCAAATGCGCTATTTCGAACAAATAAGCTACTCTCTAAGATAACTAGATAAAACTTTTTTACGACGCAACATTTTACCGTTCGTCTATCTAAGAAAGTAGAGTAGACAAATTAAAAGGTCCCCTTTGACCAATTGACCAATTATCCACTGTGGAAATAGTAGCGTGTTGGTGAAGGGGAGCAGTTCTTGTTCTTACTGTAATCTCACACAGTTTCTGTTGTAACTTCTCACTGAGAGAGAAGAAAGAAAGAGGGAGAGAAAGAGTGAGGATATGATCGCGTAATTACATTCCATGGACGATTCTCGCAAAAATCAGGTACTATAATTTTTGTGTAACTCATTTCAATGTCTTATCTTCTCCAGTTTAATTGCATCAATTTTTTAGGTTAAATTTTGAATGCAATTAGGTTAAGTTTGACCTCCATTAATGGCGGAATTTTTTTTTGTGATGATCAGGTTTCTCTGAGAGGAGCAAGTTCTAGAGAAATTACTAGGAACGCGCTTCTTGAGAAAGTTTCTCAGGAGAGAGAACTCCGCAATTTCGCTCGCCGTGCTACTGCGGCTGCGATCTTCATACAGGTATCGCTTTCGCCGTAATTCGATCAGTTTTTAGCGTGTTTGTTACGTTGTTGATGATGTTAATGTTGATTGCTTGAGATTATGAGATGAACAATTGTGAAATTTTGATGATATGTTTTGGAATTAGTGGAGTTGAAAACGATGTCGTTTTTTATCGATTACAGAATCGGAATCCATAGTTGTTGAGTTTGGCGGTTATACGACTTGCGCTTTGTTTGGATAGCGGATATTCATCTTTAGATAGAGGAAATGGTAGGAGAGAGAGAGAGATAGAGTGATTTAGTAGGTGTTTGTTTGGGTAATTATGTACTTTGAACTTGATTTGACAGCCTAATTCCTAGATTAAGGATTTCAATGAAATGCTTGTGTATGTCTAGAGTGTCGACGTATATATTAGTGGGATGCTCATCTTTATATAGGCTGTTGAAATAGCTTTTGTGCAATGTTGTTGATGTAGTATGTGAGCGTCAAGTTAAGTTTCTCGTATCACATCAGTGGTTTTAGAAAGGTAAAGGAAGGAAATGTTTCTTAGGCTTGGGCAAGTAAAGTGATGTAGATGCATGAAGATGCTCTAAGTTGTAAGCTATGATCTCTGACATGGCATTTTGGTTACTTTCCCCTATCTAACACGAGATACGAGTTATTTCCTACTGTGCTTGCATTGAGTGTCAGAATGAAGGAGAGTGGATAGCAGTAAGAAAACATTGGTTGATGATGATGGAAGTAGAAAGAGAGGGAGACAGTGGTGCTATTAGGTTGTCTTTTTGTGCAAGATTTTCAACGCCTTCCAATTTTAATTGTTTTAGATAAAAGGAACAACTGAAAGTTGAAACTTGGGAAGTGTAATTGTAGAGAGTGTATTAGGAGCATATCTTTTTATCACAACTGTTTCTAGGCCATTGGTTTGTCATTATAAAAGAATTTGAATATAATAATTGAACAGTACTTCTCTACTCATTGACCGATCCTGTGTATCCTAAGCATGACCATGTATCTTAAATCTGGAGTCCGAGTATCTTCTATTTTTCTACTTCAACGATCGGATGCTCAGATGGCCTTGTCAGATTGTATATGTATCCCTAATTCCGTGTCCCTGTAACATACTAGTAGGTTGTAAGGACCTTTCTCATAGGAAATTGGGTTAGGATGAAAATTTTCAAGTTTCGGTTTTTTTAGATGGTCGTTTCCTACGTCAATTTAGAATTGCTTGATACAAAGATCACTGTAATGTCGATAAGGAGTTGCCTTTCTTGCCTCACATCCCCGTGTTGGTGACCAATGTTTGTTCATTAGGAACTAACGGAATTTTGTCAACCTGTTTCAAAAGCAAGAGGAAGAACCCTGGGGGGAGGGTGGTTGGATAATATGACTGTATGTATTTCCTATAATGGTACTGAAGTACTCTTCTCGATTATTGGATGAACTTCATTTTTAATGTAGGATTTGGTGTTTACCTTATTTGTTCTCGAGGACTCCCTGTTCTCGTTCTGTCTGGTTTGTTTAAAAACTATCTTCCTTCACTTTGGAAAAAGGTCTTCGCTTTTTATGCTGTTTTGATCAACATTTGTCATAGTTAAATTTGAAGCTTAAGACAGTGGACTGCTAAATTTGAGCTATGTTTGTGCGCATGCTAACAGAGGGTATGGCGACGTTATAAATTAACAAAGAGACTGGCATTGGAGTTTCAAGAAGAATGGGCTCTCTTACTGCATGATGCCTCTGAGCGGACAAGTAAAACCTGGATATCCTGTTGTTTGTTGAGACCCTTTCTTTTTTTTATCACTCATGTCTTTGCCAAACAGCATATCATCCAAACTAAGGCTGTGAGCTCTATGCACAGCTGTTTCTCCCTAATGCTGGAGAATATAAATTCGAATGGTGAGTCTTGATCTTCTTCTTCCCTTTTTTTTTTTTTGCAACTTCTTTTTAAATGGTTATCAGTTATATCTTACTTATCAAAAAAAAAAGTTATTACTGTAATTTGCTCGGCCAGCCTCTCTATGAAGGCTGTGTATATTTTGCCCCATCTTGCCAATAGGCGGGCACCTTTGATGTTCTTCGGCAATGCTGTTGTTGTGCTTTGTTCTTCTCAGAAATACGAATGGCGTAATGAAGTTAGTAGTTCATGTTATGATTCTCATGGTGATTTTCTGAGTTTAAGAATGGTGGATGATACCTTTTGCATGTGCTGATCTGTATTTGTTGTCGCTGCTACTTTTGCTGAATGGCCATATCTTTCTTCGCTCCTTGGTTATTAGAGAAGATCTCCCGAGTAAGAATTTTGGACGGTCTAGTTTTGTACTTCCATATTTCGGACTTACTGTGTCATGTGGATATGAATGGTTGTCTAAAAAGCTTCCTGGACAGACATATCGGTGTATTTTGTGTTACTTTCTCGAGTTGCTTCTATTGTTTCTTTATTATCTTGCTCCCATGTGCTTTTTTCTTATTTATTTATTTATTTATTATTATGGGTCTCCAAGGCTATCTTCTTGCTTTTAGAAACAAACCTTTTAGTTTTCAAGATGAAACTAAATTATATGGCTGGTGTTACATTTGGACTTGGATTACTATTTAATTCCCTATCTGATTCTTCAACTCATGCAGTTCACCAGTTAATTGTTTATCAGATTTCTTATTCGTGGTATCAATTTCTATGTTTAGACCCAGATGTAAATTTCTGCTCCCTCGCAATTGGTACAACTGAGGAACGGAGACTGTGGAGTTACCAAGTCAAGAAGCTTGTCTCATTATGCTCATTTGTACTTGCGGATTATGATAGCCTCTCTTCTGGGAATAGTGACGTTGCAGCTATTATTGCACTGTTGTTGCGTGTAATTATTATACTCACAGATCCAAAAGGCTGGAAGTGTGTGTCTGATGAAACTCGTAAGGATGCCGATGGGGTTCTCAAGGAAATAAAACTTTTTATGGGAAGTGACAAGAGTGACCTCTATAGATGTATCGGAAGATATATGAACAAATTAAATGTTCCGTCATCATCAGCAGCTGTTCAGAGGGATGAAAACTTCTTGATCACTGCAAGTGCAATAACTTTAGTGTTGCGTCCATTTCAGGCTTTTAAAATGGAAGAGAAAGATTTGCCATTCGACATGCAATCTGCTGCAGAGCAATATTGCTTGTATATTCTTTCTGTGCCTTGGTTGGTTCAACGTGTCCCTGTGGTGCTTTTGCGTGCTTTGAGGCATTATTCTACCTTATTACCCTGCCTCATGACTTTGTTGGTGAGAAACAAGCTCTCTCTCTCTCCCCCCTCTCTTTAAATATGAAACAATTACAGTTCTTTTCAGATATGACATGTTCTTTTGTTGAGAAGGGCCTGTTTATGCATTTTTTGTAACGATTATGTATAATAGTTATTTTGCGCATTACCCTTTCTTGAGTAATTTGATATAGAAGGTCTTGAAGTGTACCACTCCATCTCAAAATAGATTTCCCATGGCATTTGAAAATGTGAGAGGATTTCAAATTTCATGGGAAGTTTAAATTGGGACGGAGTGGTAATTTTTTACAATATTGCTGCTTGCTTCCCTTCTTTTATACTAACTGCAAATCCATCTAGTCATTGTAATATAAACTTGCCACAAATAGTTCTCAACTTTTAATTTCATAGGTTGTCCTTCACAAGTTATATGACTTCTACACTATTCTTTTTTTTTTTTTTTTTATATTGTTTTGGAGCTGATCATTTTATGGCAGGTGATGGCAGATAGTGCATGAAAAGATTGTGGCGGAATACTCGAAGATGGACCTTTTAGAAGCTTTTTCTCATAATAACGTCCCTTGTGCTGGTTGGGCTCTTTCAAACATCATAAATCTAGTGGCAGTGTGTGAGAACAGCTCCACTGACTCAAGCACGTACGGTTTTGGTTTGGACATTCTTGTATATGTAAAGGCGGTAAATACACTTGCTGAGGATTTACTGACAGCGGTTGAGAGAAATGCATTTTTTGAAAAGGAACGTGGGGAGGTTCCAGGAAACGCTTTTGGATCAGTCAATATATGGTCTGTTATGAGAGATTCAACATCTGGATCCCTAAATTACATGGACCTCTTGAAACCTGTTTGTCAGCAGTGGCATCTTTTGAAGCTTATGGCTGCTGTGGAGAGCTCAAATCAAAGTGATGTGCTGGTGTCTAAGTTGGATATTAGAAGTGCGAAAGTCTTACAACTGATTGATATTGCTCTTTTGTATTCTCACATGATCAGAATATACTCATTCTTGAATTCAGTAGGCTCTTTGCCCGTGCTTAATATCTTGGCTTTTACCCCTGGATTTCTAGTGAGCATCTGGGCAGCACTAGAGTGCTCTCTTTTTCCGGAAAAAGCTCAATCTTCTGCACATAATCCTGGAAGTGTCACTGAAATGAATGGGAATAGTTTAAACAGGCCTTCAAGGAAAAAATCAAGCAAGCCCAGTAAAGATGGTGGTTCCAAATGGGTTAGTGTTTTAAATAAATTCAGTGGCAAATCACTGACAGATGCAGAGAGCCCTAATCCACTTAATAGTCAAATGGTGGATGATCAGGGAAAAGAATATGCAGATGATGAGTGGGATATTGAATCTTTAAGATCTGGCTTGGAAAGCATTTCTAAGGAAAACTCATGTCTGATTCATCTATTTTGTTCCACTTATGCACACCTGCTATTGGTCCTTGATGATATAGAATTTTATGAGAAACAGGTAGATATAGTTGTACATTGTTTCCAGGAATTTCTCTTAATCCTTAAAACTTGCTAGTTCTTAATTATTCTATGTGCCAGGTTCCTTTCTCTTTGGAGAAGCAGCGAAGGATTGCATCGATGCTAAATACACTTGTGTATAATGGGTTGCTCCACAGCACCTCTCGGCAGAATACACCCCTCTTGGATGCTGCATCAAGGTGTCTACAAATGTTATATGAGAGGGATTGTAGACATCAGTTTTGCCCATCTGCCTTATGGCTTTCGCCGGCTAGAAAGAGCAGGCCGCCAATCGCCCTGGCTGCCAGGACCCATGAGATTCTATCAGATATCCGAACAGATGATTGTTTGTCTGCTCCAAGAACGGCTTCTTTTATAACTGTAACTCCCCATGTTTATCCATTTCAAGAGAGGTAGGCTAATCATGATCACTTTAACTTACCTTCTGTTTCTTTTTCCTTGACTTACCTTGTTTGTTTCATTATTTGCTCTCATTAAAACTGTGACCATCACCTGTATCACCAGACAAATATTAGTGATGCATTTGAACGACCATGTGCTAACATACAAGGAATGATTGGTTAAGGAAATAGGTAATTCGGGAGAGAGTAGGAGTTGCATCTTTTTGTTGAAGAAATGATAATGAGAATCACCCAAGGTGGTATGATAATGCACTGGTTAGGACTTAGGAGGCTCGAAGGTCGTAGAAATGATAAGATTGTTAGAGGAATGACATGACCTTGGGCTTGGGTGACTTGGATAAGGGTGATTGAAAGCAATATGAATCCACTGGGGTGGAACAGTATATGACTTTGGAGGGGGTGAAGTAGGGAGAAGGAATCTTTGGGGATAATGAGGTTCAACTATACTTTGTCTTGATGTTGCTTTTTTTTCTTTGTTTGCTATTCAAACTTCATTTCCTTGTTTTTGAACCTATTTGGTCGTGGTTTCACTCAGTGTGAGACCCTATTTTTGCTATAGATTTTTCTTCAAGCGTATTGTTTCACAACTTTTTTTCCCTCTTAATGTACCTTCATTCGCTTCAATATTATGCTCTCCTTACTTTCCACTTTTTCATCGCTCTCACACTATAACGGCTTCCTATGAGGATTAATGTGAGCCCACCTCAAATCATTTTGAGCTGTGAGTTTGTTGTTGTTGGGGGAGAACTAGGTTGAAAAAAACAGCCCCCACTCATTGACATGCAATTTTTTGAGTAACATGCTAGTATCTCTTTTGTTGTCATCTATGTTTGCGCAATATCTATGCAACTGTTGTATTGCCATCTATGCTTGCACAATATCCCAAGTTAACACTTAATCAGTTCTATGTTTGCCATGCTTTCAGGGTTCAGATGTTCAGAGAGTTCATCAAGATGGATAAGACCTCTCGCAGGATGACTGGAGAATTAAATGCCCCTGGTGAGCGATCAATTGAAGTAGTAATTCGTAGGGGACATCTGGTTGAGGATGGATTTCAGCAATTGAATCACCTGGGAACAAGGCTAAAGGCATCCATTCATGTTTCATTCGTTAGTGAATCTGGCCTGCCAGAGGCTGGCCTAGATTATGGTGGGTTATCCAAGGAGTTTTTAACTGACATTGCTAAGGCAGCACTTGACCCACAGTAAGTTGTCTGGCCTGTTGTCTTCTTTTCTTGTTAGTCTTCATCAACGCCATGTGAACGAGAACCTGGTTTTGTGTTCTTTCATTGGATCAGGTATGGACTGTTCTGTCAAACATCAACCTCCGAGAGACTGTTAATCCCCAATATTGCAGCAAGATTCCTGGATAATGGTATCCAGATGATTGAATTCCTTGGAAGAATCGTTGGAAAAGCTCTGTACGAAGGAATCTTACTGGATTACTCTTTTTCACATGTATTCATCAGGAAGCTTTTAGGCCGATATTCGTTTGTTGATGAGCTCTCTACACTTGACCCGGAGCTTTATCGGAATCTAATGTGTGTTAAGGTAACATGATTAATGTCTGAGTTGGTTTTTGCTTTGAACTTTTTTTTAGCTGTAAGGACTGTAAACAGAGCAAACATTTAAGTTCATTGTTCCACTCCAAGTAACAAGGAATGCTTAGAGATGAAGTTCACAACATCTGGATGATAGGGCCTTTTAGACTACTTCCTGTAAGGCTTAACTTATGCCAGGCTAAAGGTCATCGGCACACCCTAAGCTTCTTGAACTAGTGATTCCTGGAATTTAATATCACACATCTGTCTCATTTCAGAACTATGAAGGTGATGTTAAGGATCTTTCCCTGGATTTTACTATCACTGAGGAATCATTGGGCACAAGGCATACTGTTGAGCTTAAAACTGGTGGTAAAGACACTAATGTGACAAACGATAACAAGCTACAATACATTCATGCTATTGCAGATTATAAGCTGAATCGTCAGGTACTTTAATTCTGTCTCAATAAAGTTGTATCTAATCAGAGGACGATCTTGTATGAAGTTCAATCAATGCCTTCTGTTTCATTTGCAGTTTATGCCTTTATCAAATGCGTTCTACCGCGGACTTACAGACCTCATTTCACCATCCTGGTTGAAATTATTTAATGCAAGCGAGTTCAATCAGGTAATATACTATATTACGCTGCTGCAATAGCTCTTTGGTCTAACCTTCTATGGAATCCATATTTTACTTGCCTTTTCTTTGGAATGAACAATTCTGAATTTCCGATGTTTAATGCACAATTGTGTGGTTACAACTGGCTTACCGATTCTTCTTTTAATAGACATGCGCTGGGTTTTTAAGTAATGCTATTGTGATGTGGTACGATTGGAAAGTGTTTGAGAACTATTGGTTGGTTAAAAATAGCGTAGTGTTTGGTTGAACTTAGTCATGGTAGGTTCTGCGAGAACTGTTATCTCATGGCCTCCAATGGACCTACGAAATAATTAGCTCTAATGTCTTCTCTTGCAATTTACCCGCGCGTAAACCTCATCTTTGACCAGCATTGACCATCCACCTTTCGCCCTCACCCAATTAGCTCTTGGCATTTTAAGTCCTCTTTTAACATGATCGGCATGTTGAAGCCACATTCTCATGTGTCTCCTTTTCCTCAGTCAAGTCCTCTTTCATGTTTCATCTTTCCAACCAATGTCTTGCACTCTTGCCAGATCCCTTCACTATATATTTGAACTTTTAGAATTTATTTAATAAATAGGAATGTGGAAATACATACTGGATGTCGGGCCAATTGACTCCTTGTCGAATGCTAAGGTTGGGATACTCGACGATATTTCTTTCGTTCCTCTGATCTTTCCAAGTTCATGAACAAGAAGTGTCATTCTTCCCCCATACCAGAAGCTTTTAATGCAGATATAACTTCCTTTGCTCTCACAGTTGAATGTTATTAAAGATGCCCTTGAAGACCAAAAGTTGAGGCTGGTATGTTGAGAAATGAAGGAGACAAGAAGTTTAATGAGAGAAATTATTGTTAGAAACCATTGCTATGATCAGAAACTTTGAAATATATAAATGGGGAGTAGGGGAGAAGGGGAAGGGGGTAGTATAAAGGTAGGCTGAGTTTGAGAGATTATTGCAGTATGGCCTTCAGATAACCAACCAAATGATGGTGCAAAATATTTGTTGATTCTTTCCCCTCCCTATTTCTCTAGAATCTGTTGAGAACACTATCTATATGTGGGTGTGTGTAAATATAGGTTGATAACTGAGAAGTTCCTGGGTGGTTTAACCCCACACTTCCTAGACAGGGGTTGATGGCTATGTAAAGACGCGCATTCCTGTATGGTAGAGTTTGTGCTGGTGAAGTGGCCAGCAGAAATTCACGACTGTTTGTTTTTTTTGTTCATAATATTTCTTCTTTTGTTTTTGGTCCACTTCTGATGGACCACCAAAGATCCAATTTGCTTTGGGATACAACAGACTTATAACCAAAATTGCTCTTAAAGTCATACACCGTACATGCTTTCTTTTATGAAATAGTAAATGCCCGTTGGTTAAGTTCATTTGAAAACAACAGAGTGGAAGGGTCTTCAGAAGCACTGAGTGCTCTCAAATCTATGATGATGCAGTCTTCTATATACATTGTGTTGACTCACTGAAAATTTCTATTAAAACATTATTTTTATCCAAAAATCCCACATTTAATAAGCCAAATGTTCCAATTTCCTACCTTATATAACCAAAGCTTCAATCTCCTGCCTTTTAAAGCACTCTTTTTATCCTTTGCCTTCCAAAAACCCATCTCCTTCGTGTTTGACTCCCCTCTTCAAGAGGGTGGGTATGGAGCTTCTGATCTAGTACACAAGGCGCTTGTATATTGATGTGAGATGCAATCTGTTATATACCTGTGTGTGTGTGTGTGTGTGTTAGTTTCAATCCTATTAAATTTTGGTGTATTTTGTCTCTTTTCATGTCGTTATATGAGCTCTTGGCGTGCGATCTTTCCTTTGGTTCTGAATGGCCCTTGTCAGCTATTGTTGATAGATACTCTCAACAGTTGCTTTCAGGTGGCAATCATGATATTGATGTTGATGATTTGAGGAAAAACACGCGATATACAGGGGGCTACTCTGAGGGGAGTCGTACTGTCAAACTTTTTTGGGAGGTATAATTGTCTCTTTCACTGATAATTATTTATGTTTTCTGTGGCTATTGTTCGTTTATTTTTACATGGCTAGATTGTATTCTCCTTCCTTTTCCCTTCATTTTGTGAGTTTAAAAATCTTAGCAAATCATTGCAGCGAAGATGACACTTTACTTCAGCAATTATCCACTTAAAGATACAAGTGTCAAAAAAAATTAATGAGGGGGTCCTTTGAACTTTTTAATTCAATATCAAGTGAAAGTATTTTGAAATCTAATCACAAAGAATTTTCAAACATAAATACAGAAAACCATAAACTCCAGAATTGTTGAATTAAGTTTTTAACAAAATGGTGGTGTATTAAAGTTTGTAACAGTGTCTCACCCCAGCTCTCTCATTCTGTAATTGTCTTTTACCTCTACCCTTCTGTTTTTAAGCCGCTGAAATTGGCTTATCTTAAACCTTCTTCCCATCTCAAACCTCAGTAAACTGTCCTACTTGATTCTGCTTCTTAGCTGGGCTGAATACAATTGGTGCTCCCGGACCTCAGCAGTGGCGTTATAATGCTAGTTGCAGGCTGCGGTGGTGTCACATAGTTACATTCATTATATAATTAGTATTATATACTTTAGTTTGATTTCATATGTGTGGTCTGATATGGGAACTGCTCAACTTATGCCTCCACATGACAGGTTATGGCAGGTTTTGAGCCAATCGAACGTTGCATGCTTCTGAAGTTTGTTACAAGTTGCTCACGAGCTCCATTGCTTGGCTTCAACCATTTGCAGCCAACCTTTACTATACACAAGGTATTTCTTTGTAGTCTTGTCTCCAAGTTAGATAACTTGTCATGGACTGATTTAGTATCAATGGCATCTTTTAATCTAATTTAATACTATATATTTAAAAAGCTTGTGGTGGAACCCTTCCCCGGACCCTCGCCTTGCGGCTGCGGGGACGCCAATGTGCGACCGGGCTGCCCCTTTGTTTTATATATTAAAATCTGGAACCACGCTACACTTGGCACTGTACTATAGGATGACAAAGTATAATAATGTAAAAAATATTATGAACTCTAGCCTTGAGGGGTGGAGGCAGAGGGGATTAAAAGACGCTGGCCGCTCGAATTCTTAAGGAGCAGTCCCTAGGTTATTTAAGGTAATATCTTACGAAATTTTAGATACTCTGCAAAAAGTGGTCATCATTAACAAAATTAGACAAAACCGAAAGCTATAATCCACGATTTTTAGCCCCGAATGGCGCTGGAGTAAAAATTACTCAAATATTTGTGGAAGTCACTAGGGGTACTCCCAAGGCTTGATATAGTAAAATTTTGTGAAGACTTGGATACTTTCAAAAAGTGGTTAAATTTGGCAAAACCGAAGTATATAGTCCACGTTTTCTGGCCCAAAATTGCCCCAGAACAAAAATGGCTCAAACTGTTGTGGAAGCTCTAGGGGGTCATATTATGGCTTTTAGCAAAATCTTAGAGCCTAAAATTGAACTTTCCTAACAGAGGATCTGACTGTCCAACAAGGGTTTTCCAAAGTTGTCCGTAGTAAAGTTTTAAGAACATTTGAACACTTAAGAAAAAGTTGTCAAAGTTGGCCAAAACCAAAGTATATAATCCACGGCTTTTGGCCCAAATTGTCTCTGGAACAAAATTAGGTCAAATTTATGTGGGAGCTAGTTACGTTTATGTTATATGGGGTTCGACAAAATATTAGAGCTAAAATGTTATAAAATTCACGGCAGCCTCAACGAGTGACGTGCCAAATGGGCTTAAAGCACTACCCAAATAGGGGAATCGGTCATCATGTCAAATAAAGGCACTCAGAGGCCGTCCCGGAAAAATTTTGAGAACATGTGGCTACTTTGTATAATTCATGAATTTCAGACCAAAATGGCACTAAAACAAAAATGTGTGTAGTAGCTCCTAAGGGTCTTCAAGTGATAGAGCTAAAAGTCTGTGATAGGTGCCCCAAACCTATAAATATCACATGCTAGCCTTAACGGGTCATGAGAGGCGGAGGGGCTCAAATTATCCTAAATGGGAGAACTAGCCCCTTAAGTTCATCAAGGACTCTCCGAGGGTGTTTAAGTTAATGTGTTAAGAATTTCTAGATACAACATTGTAGAAAACCCGAAGGCTATCATCCACGGTTTTTGGTCAAAAATATCCTCGAAACAGAAACGGCTCATTTTTATTATGAAAGCTCTTGGGGGCAATATTATGGGTTTATAAAAATTTTAGAGCCTAAAACCTATGTTATGTTCCCAAAATTAACAAAAAGCGCACGCTTATCTCATGTGTGATGTGTGTCGAATGGGCTTAAAGAACTTTCCAAATGGGGGAACCGTCTTTAATATCAAATTAGGCCACGCAAAAGCTGTCCCAAGTAAAGTTGTGAAAACATGTGCTACCATAGAAAAAGTAATGAAAATTGATCCGAACCAAAATATATATAACGTACGGTTTTTGGCAATATATGTCACTGGAAAAGAAAATGACTCAAGTTTTTGTTGTAGCTCCTAGGGGTTACATTATGTGTTGTGGCAAAATACTAGAGCCAAAAACCTATGTTAACTGATAAGTGATAAGTGTCCAAATGAGTAAAAAAACACACACTAACCTTAACCGGTGACAGGATGCGTTGGGGTGTAAAAGAATTCCAAAAGGGGTAACCAAACTCATAAAGGTCACTCCCATGGTGTTCATGGTAAAAAAAATTTAGAACAATTAGGTAGTTTGAAGAAAATGGTTATCGCCAAAACATAGGCTTTAGCCGACTGTTTTTGGCCTTGGCCCAACATGGTTCAGGAACAAAGATATCTCAAATATTTGAGGAAACTCCTAGATGTGATAGGATGGGTTTTACCAAAGTTATAAGGCCAAAGCCGAAGGCTATTAATGGTTTTGGGCCCAAAACTGCCCCAGAAAAAAGAAAAATAAGTGATGCATACTAGAGGCTGCGTAGGAGCATAAAGCACTCTACATATGTGGGAACCGGCCCCTCATATCTATCTAGTGTACTCCCGAGGTGTCAAAGCCATCAAAGATCAAGTTTTGAGATTAGTTGGCTACTTTCAAAACATGGCATATGGTAACAAAACTGATGGAATCCACAAATCTTGGCATAAATGATCCTGTACAAGAATCGCTCAAATTTTAATGAAAGTCCGTAGGGAATTAGGGATCATATGGGTTTTTGCAAAATATTAGACTCATTGACATGTGGTATGTTCCTCAAATCGGCCAAAAACGCATGCTAGACTCAATGCGTAAATTATGATGATTAAGCTATAAAAACATAGATACGTAGAGCCCAGGCGACAGGCGTGAGCAGGTTCCAAAATAGTTATGAATAAATAGTTTCCGACTCTAATGTATTCATGTGTGTTTAAATTATGTACTTCTGTTTAATTTGATGTAAAATGGCTAACAGTAATCAACTGTATCGCCCAATCTCAGGTTGCATGTGATGTGCCACTGTGGGCAGCTATTGGGGGACAAGATGTAGAGAGGCTTCCCTCAGCTTCCACATGTTACAATACTCTAAAGGTACGTATTATTCAAACAGTTTTTGCTCTATTAATCACTTCAACAGTGTAGAATTAATTAAGTGTAATGTTAAATTCCATCTCTTTGACTCGCTTGTATGTCAATTGTCAGCTCCCTACCTATAAACGTGCTAGTACATTGAGGGCAAAAATTCTCTATGCAATCAACTCAAATGCAGGGTTCGAACTTTCTTGAATTGGATTTGCTGATTGAGGTGGTGTCATACTTCATCTTCATCTTTATATGATTTGTCCCCCTTTATTCGGCCATGCTTTTTGAATATATAATATTAGAGAGTGCACACGGCAGAGACTCACGTGAAACTCTAGGGGAACAAGAAAGTTGTCGTCAATTTTACACCGTATACATCTCTTAATAATTTTTAGAATTATAAGCAGCAGTGTAAGTTTAACATCATCTAGGACTTAGTTCTCATATATTGGTTCAAAATAATTCTAGAACCACTTCACACCTTGAGAATTTTTTGTCGGAAGGAAAGAAAGTTTAATTAAAGTTGAATGCAAGTTGATGGTTATTCTAATCTTCGCTTACAGAGCCTTCTAATGGTTTGCTGCTAGAATTTTGTGTCGGAGGCACCACTTTGTTTGATTTTCTAAATGCCAGAGACTTAAATGAATTTGTCTTTCCCTGTTGGACCCCTGCATATATATAGCAGTAACTTTCCACAACATAATCATATTCTACATAACCGTACTTGCTTACATCGAGCAAGACTAACAAACTAGCTCAAGTTTCAATCTAGAGTAGATGCTATGAGCACACAAACTGAACTTCTGCTTGGGTACCAAAGTATTTGGACTTTCTGCATTTCCATTGAATATGGAGAATGACCTTGCTGACAATTTAACCAATCAGGGGAAGTCCGTCTGTTAGGAGATTCCCAGCTAAAACTTGGTTGGCAGCTTCAGAGGGATGAAATCCATCCCAGAATACGTACTGGCTGGCATTGGAGCATGTACCCACGGACCTTGCATTGCATAGAAATGATGTCTCTATTGTCCCTGTCCCGCAACATGCCTTTCGTGCTTCAAAAAGCCCTGCACCAAGATTTTAGCATCATACTCGTTACAAATAGAGATATAATATTTGCGAATGAAGAATGTTTAGCAGACATGTAACATGCTTTTCCTCTAGTTTTTTTTTTTTCTTTTTTTTTTCTTTTAGTTGTTCGAGAGAACAGAGTAGTTTGGTATCAGCTTGCTTAAGTGGTATCATCGTATTGAAAGTTCTTCTTTTCCCTTTTATGTTGACTATGACATCATAAATCAACTGGGGAGTTTTTAAAAACTGTTACATGCGCAGACATAGTTTACCTAATGAAGATATTTTAGAGGCTAGAGCAGACATATCTGACTTGTACAGTTTCATGTTAATTGCAGTTAGTGCAGAAATTACCATTGTCAACTGGATGTGTTATCATGTCAAGAAGAGGCTTGTAGATGTCAAAGACCACCAATTTCAGACCAGGAAGTGACGTCTGCAGCCCTTGTGCGTAGCCGTTTAGCTTGCTGTTAAATGAAGCAGCATCTTTGTTGAGCTTGTCTACACATTGGTTGCTTCCTGCTCCAAACAGGGTAATGGCTGCCGGCAAACATCCCATTGGTGGTAAGCTTGTTACCCCTATTCTCCTCACCCCAAGCCCATACAATGTCTGCAAAAGTGACCACCTTCCATGCTCAGCATATGATACTATGTTAACATGTCAAAAGAGTACAGGGAATCGAGAAGCTTTTCCATTTTGACTATTGTTCTTTAGATTGGCCTCTGGAACTTCTATATGAGCCAGTGTGTAATAGCATATGATTGCGCTTTTTAAACTACTTAAACAATCTCTTGTCTCTTGTTGTGACATCAAAAGATTTATCATTTGAAATCTAGACATTTACTTCTACTAAACTCATAGGATGATTGATTTTGGTTGGTCTGAGTCTGACTGCTCCTTAACTTTCTCCCTTACGAAACTAAAGCTAGCACTATGCCACTATGGGAGTTTTTATTTAGATGGGGAGGATAGTGAACACTCCTAGGTTACTTTAGTAGTACTATCACTAATTAAGCACATGCGAATAAGAGGAGAGTCGAACCTCAATGAAATTACTAAAGGATGACATGAGGCTGTCCGCAAACTGATCAGCTGTGTACTGTCGATTTATGACAGGGTTTATGTAGTAATTTTGAAGGTAATCACTGTTTCCTGCACTCAGAAGATGAATTCCTCCAGAGAACATTGCATTAGCTTTGTCATTTCCCACCATTTTTGCCACCTTGCTCTGGTAATCTTTGTAGTATGCCAGCTGCTGCGTCAGGGTTATAGCTCTCTGAAAATTAAATGCAAACAGAAAACATAAATGTCGGGTAAATTGAGTTGAGCCTGCTAAAAATTCTCTTTAACAAAAAAAAAAAATGTTTAAGAGACCGAAGAAATGCTCACTTTTGGTGACCTGGTTTTAGTTATTTTTCTAGCTTCTTTGTGGGCTAAAGCTGGGGTTACTTCTAGAGTTCTAGGGGTATTCTAATTGTGTTTGTTTAACAGAATCTGACTGTAAATGTTTGCACTGAATACCCTTTCCCTTTTTTGCATGCTATTTGTTATAATGATGGTTATATTTTCTATTTAAAAAATAAATAAATAATAAACAGTATGATGAAACTTTGTAGAATACTACATACATATAAATTTGCTGTCCTCTCAGAGTAACCAGAACCAGCAGAGGCAAAGTTGGCACCAACCAGCAGGTTCTTCCCTTGAGCTTCTTGGGTGAGGTAAGATGGCGGGTATGTCGTAAACCCGAGATTTTCAGCTGCCAAAACCAGAAAAGAGTTGTGAATAGATATGCCAAGAAACTCTAGCAGTAGAAAATGTTGTTAGTGTGAGAAGTTCTGTTTTACCTGTGAAATCGGTGGCGATCTTGCCATTGCTGAACCTTCCAGTAGGCTGATGGTTGACGAAATCTCTGCCGTAAGGCGGGAAGTTAGCCTTGATGATGGTGTAGAGCCGATTGTTGTTTCCTGAATCAACAACTGAATCCCCAAATATGCAGAGTATGGGTACTAAAGGCTCCCCTTTGCTCACTTGAAACACCGAAACCGCTATCAGAAAAGTAATAACTAATGCATTTCCTGCTGCATAACCCATTTTTCCTTCTTCGATAGAGAGAGAGAGAGAGAGAAGGGAAGGGAGGAAATATGAACTGGGAGGGATGGTGAAGCTCTATTAAAGGAGGGGGGGGGGGTGTGAAGTAACAGTTCCAAAGGAAACTAGTTTTATAACATGCAGAAATGTGAGTAATTTTTTAGAGGACAACTGTCAGTGATGTGGCACTCCATCACGAGCGAGAGCGCGATTACAACAAAATCGCGCTCTCATATAACAGTGAAAAAAGACGACTTTAGTCGGAGTGTCAATAGTTACTGTAAGAGTGTAAGGTAGGAAAGGTGAGCTCCTATTGAATAGGGTCTGGCCTAATGCTGGTGTTAGTTGTGTATAAGTAAGTTTAGGTTTGCTGTTTTGGTAGTTTTAGTTAGTAACTGATGGGCACATGAGATGAAATGATGAGTTATGGTCCTTTTGTATCACATTTAATAACTTACCCTATAGAAGAAAACAGTTAGTAGCTTTTTCTTTACAGTTTACAGTCGACCTCTTTGGTATTCAATCGAAAAGAAGAAAACTAGCCTTCAACTACTAGACTAGTCGTGTGTTATGTGTCCGTTTTTATTTTATGTTTCGAACATGTAGGGATGCCTTTGCTCTTGTTGAAGGCTTGAAGCCATGATTAATTGGTCTCGTATGTTCGGGAACATTATGCGACAAAAAATCCCCATTTGTTTGAGTAGGCCTTGGGCGATTTTTGAGCATTTTACATGTTAGAGAAACGGGTTATCATCGACTCCTCCGAGTAACTTGCTTTGTTTATCACTTGGGATAAGCAGGAACACATCGATCGACTTTCAATTTAACTTCATTGAAGGTTGAACTAGACTAGACTTGAGAACGAGTATGGACCATAAGTGTATCATTTAAAGCGCAATACAGAAGTCAGAAACTCAGAAGAGACTCACAAACATCAACATTTAACATTTAAGATTTTACCCTTTTTACCAGGCAACCACCTCTTCTTTAGCCAGGTTTTTGGCATCTACACAGAAAATCACTCATCCAGATGAAGTCCATCTTGCGTGAAATGTGAGTGGACCATATTGACCCTACAGTATTAAATAATTTACAATTGCAATAAATTTATGTTGCAGGCCAACTTAAATGGTAAACATATGTGCCCTTTCCTGGGCTTCCAACAAAAGTTCAGGGCAGTCAGCAACTGTTGCAGTATTCAAGAATTTGACACCATCGCAGTGAATTTTTCTAGGTAGGAGGAGTCCTTATGTTGACCCTTGATAGGCTTCGAATTTAGTAGGGTGGTTGTTCGTTCATGTCTTCACTAAGAGTCCAATTGTTCAAATAGAGTACTTCCTCCGTCTCCGTGAATTTTTACCCACGGGTTTTGTATAAAAACCAAGGAGAAGGAGGTGAGCGTTGTTGTGTGTCTAATATAATATCGTATCAGTAAGCGGTGTTTAAAATTGGGCCGGAAAAAAAAAAAAAGATATAAGGAAATGATCTTCAGATTCTACTCATCAAACATTCAAATCTATGAGGAGCCACTGCTGCTCAAGCCTCAAATATATGAATATCAATTGGTTTATGTTAATCTATGAGAAACCAATGCTCCTCATGCCTTTGCGTATCCAAATAAGCAAACGGTATTGTACATTCGACTTCATTGTGATCGTATAGTACGACTTCATTGTGATCAAACGCCAAATGCATAAACAAGCAATGCAAGAAAAGGGCTGAATGACTTGAAATATGAATTGAGATAAAAAGATGCTTGAAGACGGTTCATCGAACCTGTGGTAACATCAGCATTACATCAATACTACATTATCAACAAAACTGGAGCCATTACATACTCTTAACAGAAGTTGGACACTGGAGATCAAAGTCCAACAGATTTCTAACCACATGGCAGAGTAAAGCCGAGGGAATTCAGTCATCACAATCATACATGTAGCTTGTATACCAGAAACAAATAGTGCTACAAAACGAAGTCACCCTCGTCTGCTTGCCCCCAATGTCTGTGGACCGTGGTACATCACGAGTCTTCCCCGCGGCTCTTTGAACCTACCAGATGCTGATCTTTGAATCTACCACGGTGTGTTAAAATTCAGTGCATCAATAATTCATAGATCGCGTTGTTCTCTTCCACCGCGTAGAAATAACCTAGGCTATCTGCAGCCTTTCGGAAATGGCTGATCTCATGTCTAGGAACTTGGATTCCAACGAGTACATTCGCACCAGATTCACCCTGAAATAGTTACAACCCTCAATACCATGAGAAAATATGCAAGTTGGAATACTGCACAAATGTCATGCTTGGACGAAATAAAGTTCACCTGTGCCCGATAATGAAACAAGCTAATGTTCCATCGAGGGCTGAACACCTCCAAAAACTCCATCAATGCTCCGGGTCTTTCTGGAAAGGAAAATCTACAAAGAAGCTCATTTTGTACATTTGATCGGCCCCCCACCTGCATGAAGTTGTATCAGAATTTGATTTCACAAATCACTGTCTAAATATGGCGCGTAAAAGATAATGTTGAAACTCATTCTTATAAGATACCTACCAAATGTCGCAAATGGTCTTTAGCCAGATCACTTGTCGTCAAGTTCAAAGTTTGAAGACCAGCAGATTCCAAGCGTTCTTCCATTGCTTCAAGCTCGGAAACCGTATGAAGGCCAACACTGCAAATGACATTAATCAGGGAAAGAATTCACAAAGATATCTCCCGAAAGCCATAGCATTTAAGATGCAGTAAAACTGAAATCTGTGGGCAAAACAATAAGACGTGTTTCTTCAAAACAAAAACAATGAGACAGGTGCATCATTGTGAAATTCAGAATACAACATGTCTCTACAGAAATACACCATCATTTTTTCAAAATCCTAACTATTCCCCTCACTTGCCCCAAAACCAAAAAATAGACAAGCCTCAACACACGACAAACTATAGAATCCACGTCAATAACCAAAAAAGGTGAAACATCCCGACAGCCAGCCATACAGGATTCAGTGAATAAATCTAATCATAGCATATTAACAAATTATAATCATTATTTAACTTATCATTAAGATAAGGTATAAGAACATGTTATTCTTACACTCCCAAAAAGATGAAGTTCAAGGACATGCAAGACACAGCTTAGGTAACAAAAGAGAGCCAATTCGCAACAACCACGAAGCGTTATCGCTGTTAACTAAACTTTCACACCCCCACTGCTAAGACAGTATGAAGGCCAACACTGCTGAATCCTGATACACAAATGGAAGTGAGCCCGGATAATGTCAGTCAAAGACTCGAAGTGACCAGTGATTGGAAATTTAAAAACACAGGAGTTATCCAAAATCCCAGAGAGCAACTGGTCATCAAAGACAAAAGTATGCTGTTGAAAACCTTCTTTGAAGGAGATGCCAATGGCCAGGTAGAAAAAGCATGATGGATTGCGAAAATTGGAATTTAGGCAAAACAAAGTTCCAATTGGGACGCGATTGGAGTTGTTGTAATACAACATTGCAACCAAATAGATGCACTCCTGCTGGTGATGATGTGGATACGTAAAACCAAAACGTCTTGATGACTGAACGACATATAATAGATGACAGCTATGAATGACCATTTTGCAAAAGCAGGAAAAAGATAGGCATTTCAACTAAGAAATTAAAATCGAAAAGCACGATCCTCATTATTGGTATCTTATTTCCCTGGAACAGCTTGGCTACTTGTTTGAGATGTTCAATTGTGATTTTTAAAGTACAATGTCAAAAATTTGCAACGAAACAAAGATCTATAGGTTACAAGCCATACACCAGTGCTCGTTCCAGTGTCATCAATACTCTTTCCAGTGTCAAGTATTCAGGCCATTATCTCCACTAACATAAAATTTAACCAAATGAGTTACAAACAGAAATGATAACACTTGGATTTTTCCATAAGAGACATTGATAAGACACTTAACAAATATCATGATAAAACAACCAAAAGCACATAATAAGTACCCAAAATTAGCAAAACTGCTACATCCTCAAGATAAGAAACTCAACTCTAAAAGTAGTTACCTGTAAATAACCACCGCCTTGTCCTTTGCAGAGTTAAATCTATACTTAAATTCTGTTATATTCATTAGCCCCACCTAAAACAAAATTGATGTTTGTGAGAAAAAAGAAAGACATGTAACTTAGGTAATGTAAACTAAGCAACATGGACTTACTAGCTCACTAAATCTTTTGAAGCTGCCAGCCACTTCAGGTAAAATTGTAGCAAGCACAGCTTCCCGTTGCCGACCGACGTCAGCTAATTCAGTGACCAGCCTCAGTCGATCAAAATTCATATTTGCCCCACTAGTGATAACTACCACATTCTCGCCCTTCATGCCATAGTGTTTGCAATAAGCTTCTGCACCAGCAAGAGCAAGGGCACCAGCAGGCTCCAATATGTTTCTTTTTTCCTCGAACATATTCTACAATGGTTTACCAGATAATCAATTGACGTATGTTACATTGAAAAGAAAATGCAGCCACAAGGAAGCTTTGATATAAATGAACATCGTTCTAGAATTGTTTGCAATCACACAGAAATCGGCGGACAACAAGAAAGGGTGCTATAATTTAATACATGGCTGCAAATAGAAGTCAAGGATTTTGAATCCCATCAACCATCATGTTATTTTGAAACATCATGTAAACAGCGGGTGGAGTAGGAGTAGGACAAAGAGCAAAACCAAATATGAGTTGAACTCTTAAATCATAAATTCAAGAAAACTTATGTGCAAAAATAAATCAACAAGGGGGTATAATTCACCTTTATTGAGGCACAAATGGCATCACGGTTGACAAGAACTACACCATCAATCAATTCCTTGCACATACGGAAAGTTTCTTCGCCAACCACTTTAACAGCAACACCATCAGCAAATCCTCCCACTTTATCTAGCATGATTCTCTCACCATGGTGCAATGATAAGGCCATAGCATTAGCATCAGATGGTTCCACTCCAATGATTTTGACCTGATAAAGAAACAACATATACAGTAGTTATATAAAAATGAAATAGCCTCATAGGGAATACACAAAAAAAAAAAAAAAAAATGAAGATATAATCATTGAACTTTGCATTAACTAGCAATTAAATGATATGAACAAATACAAAAGTTCATATCTCAGTAGATGAGAAAAGCGCAATTTCGAAGATCATCCCATGACATGATCCATCAATAAAAAATAAAAAGATGATTTTTTATTTTTTTTTTGCAGATACGGTATATTTTGTAGCCAGTTTGCATAAGTTAAAATAATGGACGGAGAAAGAGAGTTATTCAGATGGGGCAAGTGTTATGTGCACTGCATAAGTTTTTCATAGCTGGAAACGAACCTCTGGTCTAACTCTCTTCACGTATGCTGCAATACCAGCAATAAGGCCACCTCCTCCAACAGGCACAAAGATCGCATGTAAGGGGTTGCTTTTCATCTGACTTATAATTTCCATCCCTATTGTCCCTTGCCCCGCAATGACATCAGCATGGTCAAATGGGGGTACAAAAGTCCGGCCTTCATCTATAGCCCTCTTTTTAGCATATGCTTGCGCCTCATCGTAAGAATCACCTATAAGAACAACAGTGGCGCCAAGCCTCTCTACGGACTTCCACTGAGTGAAACAAAACAGTCATCAGTTCAGACGGAACATGGGGAGAGAATCACAATACATTTGAAAAAGGAAAATAAATGATAGCATGATATAAAATAGAAGTAAACCTTGATTTCTGGTGTGGTGACAGGCATCACGATCACGGCATTACATTTAAGCTCTTTAGCTGACAAAGCCACTCCCTGCGCATGATTTCCAGCTGATGAGCAGATAACCCCCATAGCCAATTGTTCCGCTGAAAGCTTAACCATCATATTGTATGCTCCCCTTAGCTTGAAAGAGAAGACCTGCCGAAAAGAATCAACTTTTTTACTCACACGTTTCAACGAAGAGGTATAACATGTCTAGAACATTTCCCACTCCATGAGAAAAATAACAAAGGAGAAAAAGAGCACAATTAGCAGACATTAAACTGTGCTTGACTTGTTCCCTCACAGCCCCTTTAAACAATTTCTGATTACTTAAATTCCTTGATCTAGTTTATCCCAAGAGCAATGTCTTCCTATCTAGAACTCTCACTCTCAAAAAACTCGAACTCTCACCTACAAAGGACTTCAAATCAAAAAAATGGGTCGCAATTTGCGAAAGATCTCCCAAGAAGTAATTTACTTAAGCTCAAGGAAGCTCACAAAGAGTAAATCAAGACCCAACTTTTACCAATATTATCCACACATTAAACTTCAGTTTACAATAAAGTTTCAATCTTTATGTACGAATCGTACCCCATCATAGTAGAACCACACAAAACCTTAGAAATTACAGCAGGCAGATATTTATCCTTCTCCAGAATACGGAATTTGAATTGATAATAACACCACCAAAGTCATTATCATGTCTCATCTGCATATCAAGACAATTGTACTTCTAATTCACGTTTTCCACTCCCCCATTTCGATCATCAAACACTATCTACCAACCACATATGACATACCATCCAAAAAAAAAAATCATTGGTAATATGATGATGAAATAAATTAAAAAAAAAACTCTTCCACCAACCAAACCCAAAATAGTGACATAAAAATATAAAACTCTGGCATAATTTACACGTTCTCGATTCCAATCATTGAAAACTCCCATCAATTTTCCCTGACAATCACATCAGTCAACATATTCAGCTCAATATTTACTCACATTTTGGGTAGTCACCCTCTTATTCCACATTTTCACGTCCGGCAAAAATTACAAATTATTGTCTTTGACGAATTTGGTAGTCACGAGACGGTTATATACAACGATTCATGTTAGCCGACCCCAAATCGTTTCGGGAATAAGACTTGGTTGTTGTTGGCTTGTAACGAATTTGGTAGTCACCCTCTCACATACTCTTATATCACATATTTCAAATTATTAACTCCAAACAAATATTTGACAGTTACTAGTCTTCACTCCGTACTTTTGGATTGTTGTGGATTGTTAACGTATAGCGAATTCGGTGATCATCATGTTTTGGTAGTCACCCTCTCACATACTCTTATTTCACATATTTCAAGTTACTACTTACTACTGTTCCCTCGGTCGTTCTATTGGATTGTTAACGTGTAGCGAATTTGGTGATCACCATGTGTGACCCATACTCTATATTTCACTTCTAAAACATAAATACACGTTACACTCTAGTAGTACTCACTACGATCGTTTGGAACGTTAACAATACAAAAGAACGGAACAAATTTGGTAGCCACCCTTTCGATTAAAAAAAATCGAGAGGGCGGCTACCAAACAAATTGGAAGAAAAAAAAAACTAGGGAAGTAAACAAACCGGTTGTAAGTCTTCACGTTTAAGCCAAATAGAAGTCTCCAACCTCTCGGAAAGCTTCTCCGCCAACTGCAATGGCGACTCCACCGCAACATCATACACCTTCGAAAGCAATATATTCGTCAAATACTCCATCGCCGTCGCTCCGTCGCCTTCGCCGTCGTCTTCCGACCGGACAGGTACGGCGCCGACGAGCCCACTCTCGTACTGGAGCGAATCCGGCGACACACTCCGCAAGACGGCAGCAGGCGGAGGTGCCGATTGCGTTTTAACGGGAGTTTTCACGGCGGCGGCGGCGGTGGATGCGGAGGCGGAGGCGTTGACTCGGAGAGAATGGGAGCGGAAGTGATTACGATTACGGCGGAGGCTGAGGTGGAGGGAGAGGTTGGGTGTTTGATTGGGCGGCGGAAGAGGAGGGAGGAGGCGAGTGGGGTCAGTGACGGTGGTGGTGGTGGCGGCGGCGGGAGGGTGGAGGAGAGAGAAAGACATTGTGTGATTGATTGGTGACTAGTGGAGAGAGAAAGAGAGAGAGTGTCGACAAATTAAAATAATAAGTGAATGGAAGTGAATTGGAGATCAACGGCTTTTGGGTATTCAATGTCGTGTCTCACGATATTTATACACACTTTTTTCGGAAGAACACAATAAAAAAACTTGGTGCACAAGTACTCCGTACTATTGGAGTAGGATCACTTTTTTTTTTTTTTTTTTTTTTTTTTTTTTGACAGAGGTAAAACAGTTAAAATCAAAACAATACTAAGGAAAAGAAAATTAC
>JBBYHQ010296266.1:0-20787 GCA_038382645.1 Spergularia azorica | reverse complement strand
CCTAAACCCCTTCTCTCTCTACCCACCTAGGTACTCCCCCACTTTCTCTTTGTAAAGAAACAAAAGAAGTGGAGGGAGTAACTTTATTTTGCCCCTATGAATCCAATTAGTTTTTTGTTAAATAAAAAATAAAAGTCACCTAAAAAAAATTGTCACATATTTCTAGAATGAGGGAGTACATACATAGCCTATTAGAACTACTTCACATAAACATTTAAGAACCCCTTGCATGACACGGGTTCATAAGCTAGTACACTTCTAAAATTGTGACCTTAACCAATATTGTAAGTATTTTTGTTCTATGAGCTTTATCACTCGTTTTGCTTCTGTTTATTTCAATTTCGGTTTTGGTTTCATTTCAGGTTTAACGGATATTTTGCACACACCATATAATCTTGCCATTTATGTTACTTCGACACTCCATATTCATACCGTCTCGTGTACCGGAAAATAGCCATGTCAACATCCCATTTTAGGAAAAGAAGGAGATTTTTTTTCTTCATAAAATAGCGGTGTCAGACACTCCGACACGTATCCCCGTTCGAAACCTCCAACTTCCAGGCGTGTGTGAGTAACATAATTCCCATTCCGCACCTTCTCCGCCCTCAATCCCCCCCTGTCTCTCCTCATATTCAATATTTTCCCCAGCACCAAAAAAATGGAGTGTTCAACAGAAACAACTAACACTTCGACACCCACTAATCAAATAGACGCAAATCCATGGCCAAGCTCTTGTAGCGAAGAAAGTGATTCAGAATTTCATTTCGAAGATTCAAAAGAAGATGAAGACTTGCTCAGTGAAACCGGGTCCATACCCAAATTACAACCCAGGTAAAAATCCCCCCTTTTGTTTCTTCTTCTTTACGCCTCATAACATCATACACATATTCATCACGATGTTATTTAATTGCTACAATTTCTAGAATGAATGCAATACTAATGTTTGTATATATATGTACAGGAAAACAGTGATTAAGGCTCGTTGGAGTGAGGAATCGTGTATGTCTGAGGTTTTAGAGCATAAAGGTGGTCTTTTGATCTCAATCGGTGTCGTTCGAAATCGGAGTGTTCATCTCTCTATTGAAGAAACTCTGTATGTTTTCTTAGTGATTTGTTCTTTTTTTTTTTATTGCAATAATACAATGTGATTGCTATGTGCTTTTATTCATTGTGTTCGCGTATTGTTGTAATGCTAGTACATGTTAGGAGATGTTTGTTCAAGTATTCTAGCTTGGTTTTCGTAGAAGCATCCGGGTTCGTGTTTTCTGTGTTTTGGGTGATCATGTGTGTTTTAACTAGGAAGTGAAGGATCAAGGATGTATTCTATTGACTATCACATTTGGTTTTGATCTAATGGACTCGATAATTGATACTAGGGTGTTGAGTATTGAATGTTTGGTCGTTTTATGATCATCAATATTGTGTATTCCGTCCTGTCTCACATTACCATGACCCTTCTTTGCTATGACAATGATCTTTGGTTGGAGTAAAGTGTACGCTAGTGTGTTTAATTGTCCGTTTAGTTTAACTTATCTATCATCTGTGACCGTATTGAGACAGTTGGACGCATGAGAAGTGTTATAGTTGTTATTGCTTATATGACTCATTGGTGTGTGTTTGTTTGATTGTTATAGCAAGTTTTGGTAAAAGTGTCTTGTACTTGGTATTTAGCTGAATTAGGGACGTTAATGCTCGTTGACGATGAGGACACAGCAGTTCCGCTGAAAGACATCTATGAGAAAGTAGCGGAGGGTAAGGGTGGTTGCAGCTGGGAGTATTTTGAGGTTTATCGTTACCTGAAGTCTCTTGGTTATATAGTGGGGAGATGTGATATTCCATGGAGCTTGAAGAGTGTGAGAAGTTGCTCATTAACTCTTGAGGGCACTGTGGTGGAAAAGCCGATAGTGCCAACTGTATTAGATGATTCTTCAATTGCTGACTTGTTGAAGGATTTACAAATAGCAGAAACCAAGCCTTTCTTTAACGTTTACCTTCCGAACAGTAAGTTCAGGAAAACATCACCAGGAGATCCTGCTTTTACCGTTTCATTGGCAAGGTAACATGTGTTATCAACTTATCATATTGTTCAGGTGTATTTTTCAATCCATTGTTTTGAAATTACTTCTATGCTATATGAGCATATTATTCAAAAACCCTCTTCGTGTTATATAAGAGTCCTGATGTGTGAACTCTATGAACACATAGGATTATTGCATGCACGTCTGAATTTTAAGCCACAAGTGAGATGTGAACAACTTACTTAACTCTGGGTATTTTCATTTACCCAAGTTGAAGCGACTAGCGATTAGTGAGCTCTGAGTAATAGTATCACACAGTCAGAATAGATTGATTGACACATGGTAGACTCATGTATAGTACTCCCTCCTGTTCTTTACCCTTTTTTTAGTTATGTGAGGGAGATTGAAAAACCACAAAAGAATGCAACCAAGAGGGGAGTATCACACACTCTATGGTTTTGAACAGTATTTTGATTCACACATGATTTATTTCAAGTAGACTCATGTGACATATATGTTGCCATGCTCAAGAGAAGCGATGCTAAACATGCTTGGTGATGTGTTGCCATAGGTTATTTTAATACAATGCTGGTGAAGGTGTCCGTGTCCCAAAATATCCCTTCTTCACTTGCTTTTCTTCCAGATATTGCATTCTATAATAGAGGTTTTTTCTTATGGACTTGCACCTGAGATTTGGTATTATGTTTTCTTACCAGGAACCATCCACCATCAATATTTGAAATCAAAGAACTAGAGAGACAGTGCGACGGAATTCCACTTAAAATTGTTCATGTAGAGCATGGGCGGGTCAGTTTCTTCTCCTTCAGCCAAGTGGAGCTTCTTGCTCTACCATGATGCATCCGAGCCAAGCTCATATCAGTTGCATCTTTGACAAGCTCCTTCCATCCTCCAAAATCTCTGATAGTCTGCTGCAAGCTGCAAGGGATGCTAGGATCAGTACTGCTGGAGCCTGGAGGTGAACATCATCAGTTTAAATGTGAGTACATTTTTAGTGATGGAAGTTCTTTAGATTGTGATTTCTTGGTGTCATGATTCAGAGGGGAGTAATATTATTAAACTTTCTTGAGACTAGTGAATCTTTTACTTATAGTTGCATGGTAAATTTTTTTTTTGAATACTGTGTTTTAAATACTTGTTTACACGTATATGACTCCATTGTCTTGATTCAATAGTTTATGGGGATTTTATCCCTTCTGCTTTTGGTTTAAGAGTGTGCTTTTCTTATTTTGGCCTTGTGGGGCTGAGGCTTGTTGTTGTTGTTGTTGATGATGATGATGATGTTGTTGCAGTGTGCTCTTTCATTTAAGTACTCCACTGTGGTAAATTGTGACTGTTGGATTATTAGGTTCAAAACATCGTAGAATATACGTGTGACATGAGGATTGGTCTTTGATTGTTCAACATGGAGAACTTCGATGGCCTCCTTGAATAATTTTTAGAGCAGCTATGTGATGGTTTACAAGACAATATATGCAATTATTTGTTGTGTAAATCCTCTCCTCCTTAAGATTAGTATATTCATCTATCAAAACCTGTTAGTGTAAGCCTGCTGTGGGTTGTGGACTGTAGTCTTGGCGTGCACATACATCCTTCCCCATACTCCTTTCTTTTCATTCGATGTTTCTCTAAATTTTTCACTTCAGGGCTGCACTTATTGAGATTGGTTTCACAAGATCGGATCTTGGCATCTCAGACGCCCTATGGGAAGTTGGAGCTTAGATAAACAGCAAAGCTGAACGGTACGTACATCTAAGCCAAGCCAACTAGTGTACAACTTAGTACAGGTTTAGTTTATTATTGCAGTTGTTTATTGTACTCACAATCGTCATAATACATGCACACCCACTCAGTCGCTTGGACATGGGTATGACACTTGCAGCCTTCATTTTAGCCCTAAAACATACTTAGGTTTAGCAGATTTGATGCATTTATTACTCCACAAAATTGACATCTCCAAATGATTGGTATTAACTCCATGTTTAATGCTCCCTCCTCTAGGGTTGTCCACTTTATTGTGCACGTTGTTCTTGGAATTTAGTAAGATGTGGTGAAAAATGATAGTTGGCAAAAGACCACAAATAATACACAAATAAGGAAAGAGGGCAATAACTCCATGTTTAATGCTCCCTCCTCTAGATTTTCCACTTTATTGTGCACGTTCTTGGAATTTAGTAAGATGTGAAAAATGATAGTTGGCAAAAGACCACAAATAATACACAAATAAGGAAAGAGGCAATCATTTTGAACTAGCCCAATAAAGAAAGGGGAAAATCATTCAAGGGTGGAAGGAGTAGATTATGCCAAGCTATTTAATAGGCATGAGGAGAATGCTCTCTTATCTTTGCCTCCAGAACATCTCTTACATATTTTTATTGGTAGGATTTAATAAACAGTCATGCTCATGAAGTGTGTGTACCAGCAGTCTCCCGCAAGCAAATACACTCATCAATATTATGAAATTATCTTGCAGTTTCTATGGCTTGCAATTCTCTTCATTGTGAGTTTGGCTAAGTTATGTGGCATTGATTAGTTGGATAAGGAATGAGCGATGGGCATGTCCTAACTCTCTGGTGGGTTTCTTTAAATTAAGATTTGTTGGTGTATGTGGGAGTAAAGAAAGGGATTGCCTTGGAGATGTGCATTTTACTGTGTTCTGGTGCATTTGGGGTGCAAAATTCACTAACTTCTTCGGGATGTAGACACTTTTGGGGTCATGTTTGAGGGGTGTGAGACGGTCTCACAGCGAGACCATCTTATTCATTTCAATAGTGACCTCTCTTACAATTTTAGTGACCATTATACTCCCTTCAGTGGGTGGTTTAAATCACACCAAATGTGGTTAGTTGTAAACTAAAATGAGTACTAAAAGCAATATAATGGTCACAAATAATGTTAAAGTAGTCAATTTTTAACCATGTATGGTGGTCTCACAATAACTAACTGTGAGACTGTCTCATATGAGACTTTGCCTTAGTTTTTATTTTTTTAAACCTCACTTTTGGCCAAGGTATCACGGTGTTAAGGGGATTTCTGTTACTTTATCCAAATGAATTGTCCAATTTGTGATTTCTTAGGTGAGGGCATTGCTTGTCCTCCCTAGCTTTACATAATTTATAATAAAAAAAAACTTTTTTTATTTCTTACTCCGATACGGAGTATATAAAGAATAGAAATGAAATTTATCTTGTAGTTGATTGATTGCACAGATCATATGGATGCAGATTATGACTGTCGAAGAATGAGCATTAATTTTTTTTTAATCAACATTGATTGTCTGGTATAAGGTTGTGATTTTTGTTGATCAACATTAGCGACGAATCTTTCACCCCCTCTTCTGAAATGAACAAAACACCACTCTTCTTTGTCAGTTGAACACACAAGGTTGGTTTGTCAAGAGGCATTCTTTGCTAATCAACAAGATTCTGGTATAGATCCCTCCCTAGGCAGGCTGTAGGAAGGCCATGTTTCCATGAACAGAATTTATGTTCGACCGTAATTTGAATGGACATGGATGTCTGACTGATGGTTAGGACTTTGTAGTTTGTAATATCTTTACAGTGATAGAGAGGGTTTCTTATCCTAGCCCCTTTTAAGGTTCTTCATGCAGTGTCATCTAGTAGGCTCAGCTGGGACTGTCCTAAAGGTTGAAGTTTCAGAGAAGAAATCGTCTATAAAGGAGTAAGAGAATTGAAGAATCTTCAATCTAATTTGTATTACGATGTTGGTGGTAGTTCCAGGAGACCTGGGTGAACATTGAACGTCCATGAATATTATTAGCTGTGTATGGGGCAGGAGATCCACAGAGGAGGTCTAGCTGCGTTAGAGGAAAGGGAAACAGTGGGATGGGGGTGGGGTAGGAATGGAGAAGCCGGTGTAGAGTAGAGCAGGACCAGAGGGGAGACTGAGAGGCTACTGGGGGGAGGGGGGATTGGGGGAAATAATGGACAGATAGGGAATGTCTGTTTTAATCGTAGGCCTTGTTTTCCATGCTGAGTTCATGGTGGCTGGTTCGAGGATTCAAGGACTCTTACAAGGTCAATTAAAGATTTAAAGCCTATGGGCTAGCCTTACCCAGTACCCATCCCATTATAAGCGAGGCCAACTCAACCCAACCCACTATCACTTTTACATGGCCCATTAATAACCCAGCCTCTTATATTTCTTGCCCTCTGATTCTACCAGTTATGCATGCCTTGGTTCACTCTGATAGCACCTCTGAGTATCATGGAAGGTGTTTTGTATGAATAACAGTTCTGCTGGTCAGATGGTCCTTAAAGCATACTATTCTTATTCATTTCCAAAGGAGTAAAGATTAGAAGAGTAAAAATAGGTCTGGAAAAGAAGTGAACAACCCTCCCTTTCCGGTGTCTTATTATTGTGATTTCAAGCCATCGTATCAGGAGCAGCTGCGGTTCACCGTGATGGAGTTTTTTGAATATAAATTCGTAAATCAAAGTAATATCGGAGCAATAACTCAAGAATCATTCTCTTCCTCCAATAGAAAGGCCATTGTCTTGGATTTGCTTCTGCTTGGCAATATGACAAGTCTGGAACTTTGCTGTTGCTGTTGATCTTTCATTTAGTTCCCTGTGAAGTTGTCTCCTAGATATGGGCAAGGGAAGGAGTCCTTCTCAGCTCGCGAGCATTCTAAAGAGAATGGTCTGAAGCTCGGACATAGGAGGAGGGTTGCCGTAGCCCATAGGTTTGTGGCGGCAGGTGTAGAACAATTCATATTTATGGACATGAATCGAAACAGAGCTATGAGTGTGGTGGAGGTTCTTGCCTCTATAAGTGAATTGAGGGTGTGGGGATGGCGAAGCAATTTAAGCATATGCCAGATGCACTGAGAGCTCTGGTTGTTGATCTTTTGAACAGCTGATACTTCAAGATATTGATCATAGATGTCTGGTTATAAATTCATTTATTCCTAGTGATCCATTGACTTTAGCCAAGCCTTTTATAGGATTGTAGCTTGATATTCTTTGATAGAATGCACAATATCAGACCAAGACTATTCTACTAAAAAGAATTGCATATTACACAAAGCAGTATTTAATTTTAGCGGGGAAAAGATATTGATGAAGTGGTGAGCGAGAAGTTAAAGATTTGAGAGAGGTCTTGCTATCAGAAAACCTAAGTTCTGCTATGAAAGCTAGGCCCAGAATGCCTTCACATATTGTAAAGCACTTTTATTTCGGCTCCTTGTGTGCTCACCTATTTTGTTATGTTTCTGTTATGGTTCTGATCTAGAAATAATCTGGGCAATATTTCTCATCTCCCTCCCAGTCGAGCTATCGACTCTGCTTGCTTGGCATCTTCTCGAAAGAGAGGTTAGTTCTTAAGATGAGCATAAAATTACAAACCTTCTATTCTACTGGCTACTATGGGCATCGTCCATTTGACTGAAGTATTGCATGCTACTATGGTCAATGGTCATTACTCGTTTCTGGTAAGACCTTGTTTTATCGGCTTGTGAGTTGTGGGTTATGTTTATATGCCCCTACAAAGGTAACTCTTACCTTATCTGTTTATTAATCGTCATATAGACTAGAACTTGAGAAGCTATGTGTAATGTATTGTTTAAGTCAACATCTCTGTTTATACAAACTTTGTGTCGTTTCAAGTCAATATATATTTGCTTCTGCTATCAATCTTGTTAATGTACCCGGTAATCTTGCTGTGGAAGAATCTCTATTTTCTGAATTGCTATGTTTCTCTTTTCTTCTTAGCAATATACTTCTGGCTTCTACCTTTCAGCCACATTTTGACTTCCGTATGCTGTAACTTTAATTTACTCAAAAGTGGTTTAGTCTTTGTTCTTTTGGAAGTTTCTTATGCTGAGTTCTGTCAATTTAACACACTCTAATGTTCATTACTTTTAAGTTAATTCAACTTCCACTGCGGTGAATGCAGATCATGACGGGAGTTCTTAGGCAGTGTAAGAAGTAAGTACCATGAAATCTTCATATCTCAAGATGATGGAAACATTTCCGCAGTTGCTTGCATTGGAGTTTGCTGAACCTCACAGAACATTAGTGTAGAAGATTTGCCTTTGTAATTGTAGGCTAATGTAACAGGGACCGCTTTTCTGTATGAGATGTCGAATTTGTTCCTGTCACTTCTCTACCATGTTAGGTGTGCAACCTCGATGCTTTCGGACCATTACGGAGTGATTTTTTTTTACCACGAATAGGACCATGTCTATACCCCTGTTCGGCTGTTCATCATGCACCACAACTGCCATGTTCCACTAACTCGAAAGAGTGTTTCACTGTTTTGCTTGTATGTTGTTTACTTCTTTCCTATTTTGTTTTGGACATCGTATGCGATATACTTCTATCTACACTTCCCTCGTTTTCCTCAACCTACTAATGTTTTTAGCAACACGATACTGAATTTCCATCAATGGGGTTTTCATCATGGATTCATTTGGTAGTACATTAACCAGTGGAATTTATTGTTTTGATTAGGTTAAAATGCTCGTGATGTTTGGCAAGCTTTATTTGGAGCAACCTCGGAAGGTAGCTGGTAGCGTAGCATTTGATTTTAATAGCATTTCATGGTCTCAAAATGAAATTTCCACTTCGGGGACTTGGCTGGCAAAGCCCAGCAACAAGAAACGCCATTTGTTAGTTGTTGCTGACTCGCAGTGTCCAATACAACGAATACGTATTCTCGCCGTAAATAAGGTGTAAACAATGATTTCTCGAGAAATTAGACACAAACATGCAGCTTAGGAGAGCCGTCCGTTGTCCACAGTAATACGGAGTACAAATATTTTGCAAATATAAGTCATCGTCCGTTGTCCACAGTAATACGGAGTACAAATATTTTGCAAATATAAGTCATCGTGTTCGTTGGTTAATTTCCGAGTTCAAAGTTGAGAGACTCACTAGAGTCGACAGTGAAGCACTGAAGCAGCATCAACTCCAAAACTGGTGTTCCTTCTCTCTCACACTTCCAACATCCGAAACCAGGTCAGCCCAATCTTCACATTTTTTAGCTTAAAATCAATTAATCTTCACTAGATGCAACAAGTTGTTCCCACGGTGGCGGAGCCGCTCACCAACAACGGCGCTGCGGCGGCGACGGCGACGGCGTTGGCGGAGAAAGCCATTTTATACCTCCGCCGTCATCCGCAGCAACTCCCGTCCCTTCTCCCGGAGTTCAACTCAGAAGCGGCTTGTATCTTCCTGCTCAAGTCTCAATCCGACTCTACCCTAACCCTCAACTTCATCGACTGGGCCCACCGCCGCCCCTTTTTCGACCACCGCTCCAAATGCTACGCCCTCCACATCCTCACCCGCTTCCGCCTCTTCAAAACCGCCTTCCCCCTCGCACAAGACCTCGCCGCCGCCGCCCACCACCACGACCCCTCCGGCCGCCTCGTCTTCCACCACCTCCACTCCTCCCACCACCTCTTCGCCTCCTCCTCCGCCGTCTTCGACCTGTTAATTAAATCTTACTCGTCCCTCCAATTCATCGACAAGGCTCTTTTCACCCTCCGTCTTGCCATCCACCACGGCTTTATGCCGGGAGTCCTCTCTTACAACTCCCTCCTACACGCTATCACCTCCGCTTCCTCGTCCCGGTCCCGTTCCCCGTCCTTGCCCGATTCGCAATTGCATCTTGCTCAACGGCTCTACCATGACATGACTAACCGCCTTGGCATTTCCCCCAATGCATTTACTTTTAATATTTTGATTCGTGCGTTTTGTTGCGTGGGCGATTTGCGTAGGGCGTTAGGGTTCTTTTCTCGTATGCGTTCCCTTGGTTGTCCACCTAATCTTGTATCTTGCAATACACTGCTTGATGCTTTTTTCCGACTAGGTCGCCCTGATGATGCAATTACTCTGTTTCGTTTTATTAAGGTGAACCGCCTTCAACCTAATTTAATCACCTACAATACTTTGATTAACGGATTGTGTCGAGAGGGCAGCATTGATCACGCCACTGAGGTGCTTGAGGATATGACTAGGCATGGTCTTCAACCTGACGATGTTACGTTTAATACTCTTGTTCATGCTCATTGTAAGACGGGAAATTTCCACCAGGCGCTTGTTTTGCATTCTCAAATGATGACTAATGGATTGTCTCCCAATGTGTTTACTTATACGTCTTTGATTAATAGCATGTGTAAGTCCGGGAATTTAAGTCGTGCTATGGATTTCTTGGATGAGATGCGGAATAGAGGGCTTCATCCCAATGAAACTACTTACACCACCTTGATTGATGGTTTTTCCCACCAGGGGCTTCTTGATGAAGCTTATCGTTTATTCGATGAAATGGTACAGAGTGGATTTTCACCTTCTATAGTTACTTACAATGCCCTTATTAACGGCCATTGTGTGATGGGGAAGGTAGAGGAGGCTATGCGTTTGGTTCAGGATATGACTGGGAAAGGCGTGGTTCCGGATGTTGTGAGTTATAGTACGATTATATCTGGATTCTGCAAGTGTCTAGAGTTGGACAGAGCATTCCAGGTGAAGCAACAGATGGTTGCAAGAGGTGTTTTGCCTGATGCTATTACCTATTCGTCTCTCATAAAGGGACTTTGTCAGCACAACAGGCTTGCTGATGCCTGTGCTCTTTTTGAAGAGATGTTACGGCTAGCTTTGCCACCCGATGAATTCACATACACAACACTAATTAATGCCTACTGTGTACAAGGGAATATCAAACAGGCTTTTCATCTTCATGATGAGATGATTCGCAAAGGTCTCCTTCCTGATGCTGTTACGTACAATGTGCTTATAAATGGTCTTAATAAACAGGCCCGTACCAAGGAAGCAAAGAGGTTATTGTTCGAGATGTTTTATGAGGATACTGTCCCTGCTAGTGTCACCTATGACACTCTGATAGAGAGTTGTGGAAATATTGAATTTAGGAGTGCAGCGGCCCTTTTAAAAGGTTTCTGCATGAAGGGCTTGATGAAGGAAGCTGATAGAGTATTTGAGTCTATGCGTCAGAGGGGCCAAAATGCTACTGAAGCTGTCTACAATGTGCTTGTACATGGCCATTCTAAGTCGGGGAATTCGCCCAAGGCATATGATCTATACAAGGAAATGGTGCATTCTGGTTTGATTCCCCATACAGTGACTGTCATTGCATTAATCAAAGCACTTTTCAAAGAAGAAATGAACAGGGAGCTGGAAGAAGTTGTGGAAATTGTGTTGAGAAGCTGTAAGCTTACTGATGCGGAGCTTGCAAAAGTCCTTGTTGAGGTTAATCTTAAAGAAGGCAACATGGATGCAGTGCTTAATGTTCTTACTGATATGGCATCTAATGGCCTACTTCCAAGCAGTGGGACTAATGCTACTTACTCACGGTGAATTTTTTCGGACATGAGCTGTATGCATTAACTGTCAAACTCCAGTAAGCAGGTCGCAATGCAATGTATGAGGTTACATGTTGGTTACATCTGATGAACGGTTAAGACTTATCTCGTAAGTGGCTGCTGCTGGCAATGCACTTCTGAGTTTTAGGATGTTGTCATCACCTAATCATATGCTAGGTTTGTAACTGCCCATCCGAGTATTGCACTTTGAATCTTCTGAATCTGATGGCGAATCCTTCCCTCCAATCTTGGTATGTTTTCATCTCTTCAAAGCTTATAGTTCTTTGCGTCAGATTATGAGCTGGGAAGTTTAATATATTTCGTGGCTACAATCCAAATAGTTGCACTATCTGTTAACTATAGGTTAGCCCCCAAGAACCCTCTTCCCATTACATATGATAATTCTTGGGATGAAATGAGTAGCAAGTCATGCCCCAGAGAAAGGATCTAAGCCTTGGGTTAATGAATATTTGGATTTTGGATGAGTCTCTATAGGAGGGGAAAGTGTTAGGGCTACTATTGCAACATTGAACTTGATGATGATGATGCTCCTTCACGTGTTTAGCGCTTAGTGTCTAACTATTGTTTATTTTGTTAGAGAGGCTTGCTCCTGAGGAGATATCAAACAACTTGACTGGTTTTGAGCTCAAATGCTGTTACATCTATTGGCATGAACACTGATATACCAGTAAGTATATGTCTGCTCAACCATCTGCATTGTTATTCTCGAATCATGTGGTCAGAAGTGATAGTCCTGCACAACTTGTGACTTAATGAACCAGTCATAAATTCATAATCATCATATCATGATTCTTTAGTCCAGTAAAATATATCATAACCAATAAATCTTCTGTTAATTAAAAGCTTGTTGTTTGGCTCTAACCACTAGAAATAATGTATGTATATGTTACAGAAGCAAAACCTTATCGTTACAAAATGGTTGGCTCTAGATGAGTAGCATCAGAGTGCAGGTGTATTTGTTATATTTCCAAGTGGTTTAGCCTTTTCCTGCTGATGAATACAGCACCAAATAATTCCAAGAGTATATGTTATCTGGCTGATCTATTTAAATATGTCATCCCTTTTGTGGTTATTTAATTAATACTCCATGAAGTATATGTTATCGCGTATAGTGCCCTGGTCTTTCATTTGTCTTGCAATCAGACCGCAGCCACCTCATTGGGCCGCATTGCTTACCTTTCAGCCACCTTAGAGCCTCCCAACTGGGAGCTTGGATTTATTAGTTTTGTCTTTGATATTATAACGCCATAGGCCTACTGGTGATATGTCCGAATATTTGCTTCATGTGCTAGAAAAAAGTGAACCTAGAACTCATGTGTTCATTATGAGCTTCTTTACTTTGCCATCTACAGTACGTGAGGAGCGGTTGGTCTGTCCTGCCTGGGTGTTTAATTTTGTCCAAATGATGTTTGTGGGTATGAGTACTAATACAATTTCGGAATGGGGATGTAGTTGCTATTCTTAGTTTTCTATTTTTAGTTTTATTGACTTCTTTATGAACTAAGGTAGGCAGTGTGTACACTTTAGAGACTCCTTTAGTTCATCCACAAAGAAATTGGGAATTGTCGTATTCCCTCAATCTCAATATGAACTTCGTACTCCTTTTTGCTGAAGTAATAAGGAACTTAGGCGAGAAGAGTGAAGAAGTAACAAGTGGATCACAAATTTTGGAGAGTGGATCACAAATTTTGGAGAGACGAGAGAAAAAACATATCAAAAATAGATGGAATATCAAAAGTGAGAAGTCTAAAAAAAAGATGAGGGTGAAATGTAATAGAGGACACCTTTACCTCACTGCATACGAAAAGAAAACGAAAGTGACACCCGTATGCATAAGGAGAGTTGGATGGATGGTCAAGAAATTCCACTGCATACCGTAGCATGATTTTTTGTCAAACCCTGTCACGAGATGTGAATTTTGGGCTGTTCTCTCATATTCTGTGTGCATCCCACAATGGACTTTGTTGAACGTTATGAACATAATGGTCGTAATCTGTTTCCCCGACTGAGATTTATATCTCAGGTGCTTCAACATATTCTCAATTTCTTATAGCTGCTGTTGCTAATTGTTAAACTCGCTCGACATGAAGTAGATGGTAGAAAGTTCATTTGTTGAAGAATAGTTTAACGCACTTGTGTACATCATTTTTTGTAGAAAATTATGGAGGTTGTCTTTATTAAGAACTGAACGGTGGTGATGGTATGACTAAAATCTTTCTGTGTGTAGATTTATTATGCTGTTTGGTGAGCTGGAATTTATTATGCTGTTTGGTGAGCTGGAATTTACCCAAATTACAACCCAGGTAAAACCTCCCTTTTCTTTCTTCTTCTTCTTCTTCTTTACGCTTCATAAGATCATACACATAATCATCATGATGTTAATTGGTACAATTTCTAGAATCAATTTAATAATAAAGTTTGTGTTAATGTACAGGAAAACAGTGATTAAGGCTCGTTGGAGTGACAAATCGTGTATGTCTGAGGTTTTAGAGCATAAAGGTGGTCTTTTGATCTCAATCGGTGTCGTTCGAAATCGGAGTGTTCATCTCTCTAGTGAAGAGACTCTGTATGTTTTCTTAGTGATTTGTTCTTGTTTTTTAATTACAATAATACAATGTGATTGCTATGTGCTTTTTTTTATTTGCTGTGTTCGCGTATTGTTGTAATGCTAGTACATGTTAGGAGATGTTTGTTCAAGTATTCTAGCTTGGTTTTCGCAATTGAAGCACCCGGGTTCGTGTTTTCTGTGTTTTGGGTGATCATGTGTGGTTTAATTAGGTAGTGAAGAATGAAGGATGTGCTTCTATCGACTATCACATTTGGTTTTTTGATCTAATAGACTCGATAATTGATACTAGGGCGTTGAGTATTGAATGTTTGGTCGTTTAAATAATGTAGCTACTGCAAAGTGTCGTACTTTATGATCATCAATATTGTGTATTCCGTCCTGTCTCAGGTTACCATGACCCTTCTTTGGTATGAGAATGATCTTGGAGTAAAATGTACGCTTGTGTTTTTAATCGTCCTTTTAGTTTAATTTATTTATTATCTGTGACCGCATTGAGACAGTTGGACGCATGAGAAGTATTATGCTTATATGGCTCATTGGCGTGTGTTCGTTTAGCAAGTTTTGATAGAAGTGTCTTGTACTAGGTATTTAGCTGAATTAGGGACGTTAATGCTTGTTGACGATGAGGGCACAACAGTTGCTTTGAAAGACATCTATGAGAAAGTAGCAGAGGGTAAGGGTGATTGCAGCTGGGAGTATTTTGAGGTTTATCGTTACCTGAAGTCTCTTGGTTATGTAGTGGGGAGATGTGATATTCCATGGAGCTTGAAGAGTGTGAGAAGTTGCTCATTAACTCTTGAGGGCACTTTGGTGAAAAAGCCGATAGTGCCAACTGTATTAGATGATTCTTCAATTGCTGACTTGTTGAAGGATTTACAAATAGCAGAAACCAAGCCTTTCTTTAACGTTTACCTTCCGAACAGTAAGTTCAGGAAAACATCACCAGGAGATCCTGCTTTTACCGTTTCATTGGCAAGGTAACATGTGTTATTATATTGTTTAGGTGCATTTTCAATCCATTGTTTTGAAAAAACTTTTATGCTATATGAGCGTATGTTTCAAAAACCCTCTTCATGTGATATAAACGTCCTGATGTGTGAACTCTATGAACATAGAGGATTATTCCATGCACAACTGAGTTTTAAGCGACAAGTGAGATGTGAACAATTTACTTAACTCTGGGTATTTTCATTTACCCAAGTTGAAGCGACTAGCGATTAGTGAGCTCTGAGAAATAGTGTCACACAGTCAGAGTAGATTGATTGACACATGATAGGCTCATGCATAGTACTCCCTCCTGTTCTTTACGCTTTTTTTAGTCATGTGAGGGAAATTGAGAAACCGCAAAAAAATGCAAAAAAGAGGGGAGTATCACATGCTCGATGGTCTGGGACAGTAGTTTGATTTACACATGATATTATTTAAAGTAGACTCATGTGACTATATGTTGCCATGCTCAAGAGAACCGATACTAAACATGCTTGGTGATGTGTTGCCGTGGGTTAGTTTAGGATAATGCTGTAAAGGTGTCTGTGTCCCGACATATCTCTTCTTCACTTGCTTTTCTTCCCGATATTGCATTCTATAAAAGAGGATTTTCTTTTGGACTTGCATCTGAGATTCGGTATTATGTTTTGTTACCAGGCACCATCCACCATCAATATTTGAGATCAAAGAACTAGAGAGACAGTGCAGCGGAATTCCACTAAAAATTGTTCATGTAGAGCATGGGCGGGTCAGTTTCTTCTCCTTCGGCGAAGTAGAGATTCCTACTCTACCATGAAGCACCTGAGCCAAGCTTATACCAGTTGCATCTTTGACAAGCTCCTTCCATCCTCCACAATCTCTGATGGTATGCTGCAAGCTGCAAGGTATGACTAGGATCAGTAATGCTGAGGTGAACCTTGTCAGTTTATTTTATTGAGCTTTGAATCTTATGGCAAATGTGAGTATATTTTGTGATTTCTTGGTGCCATGAGTGATGAGTGAGAAGGGAGTAGTGTTATTGAACTTTCTTGAGAGTTGAGACTAGTGAGTCTTTCACTTATAGTTACATGGTTAGGTATCTTATTATTATTTTTAGTAGTCTTTTGGATACTTCTTCACATGTATATGCCTCCATTGTCTTGATTCAATAGTTTATTGAGTGATTTTACCCCTTCTACTTTTGGTTTAAGAGTGTGCTTTTCATCATTTTGGGGCTAAGGCTTGTTTTTGTTGATGATGATGTTGTTGTTGCAGTGTGCTTTTTATTTAAGAATTCACCGTGGTAAATTGAGACTATTGGATTATAATGTTCGGAACAACTCAGAATATACGATTAGAATTGGTCTTTGATTGTGTAACATGGAGAACTTCGATGGGCTCCTTGAATCATTTATAGAGCTTCTATGTGATAGTAGTTTACAAGACAATATATGCAGACATTTGTCGTGCATTTCCTCTCCTCCATAAGATTAGTATATCCATCTATCAAAACCCGTCACTGTAAGCCTGTTGTGGAGTGTGGACTGTAGTCTTGGCTTGCACATACAGCCTTCCCCATACTTCTTTCTTCTCATTCAATGTTTGTCTTAATTTTTCTTTTCAGGGCCTCACGTAGTGGTCGGTTTCACAAGATCAGATCTTACTTTGGTATCTCAGACGCCCTAATGGGAAGTTGGAGCTTAGATAAACAGCAAAGTTGCACGATACGTACATGTAAGCCAAACCTACTAGTGTACAACTTTTTTTTTTTTTTTTTTGAAACAATACTAGTGTACAACTTAGTACAGGGTTAGTTTGTTATTGCAGTTGTTTATTGTACTCACATTCTTCATATTACATTGCACACCCATGTTGGAGTCTGAGTTGGGCACTCGACACTCAGCCACTTGGACATGGGTATGAAACGTGGGAGCCTTCATTTTAGCACTAAAAAAAATACTTATGTTCTAGCAGATTTGATGCCTTTATTACTCCACAAAATCGACATCTCCAAATGATTGGTAGTAACTCCATGTTTAATGCTCCCTCCTTTAGGTGTATGTGGGAGTAACGAACGGGAGATGCCTTGGAGTGCATTTTAGCTGTGTTCTGATGCATTTGGGGTGCAACATTCACCAACTTCTTGGGGATTTAGTCACTTTCAGGGTTTTATTTCAGGGTTTATTGTTTTTAACCTTACTTTTGGCTAAGGCATCAGGGTGTTAAGGGAATATTGGTTAGTTTTATCCAAATGAATTGTCCAAACTGTGATTTCTTAGGTGAGGGTATTGCTTGTCCTCCCTAGTGTTACATAATTTATTATAAATAACTTTTTTTTCTATATTAAAGAAAAGAAATGAAAATTATCTTGTAGTTGATTGATTGCACAGAAGTATTTTCCATATGGATGCAGATTATGACTGTCGAAGAATGAGCATTGAATCTTCTTTTTTAATCAACAGTGATAATTGATTGTCTGGTACATCATATAATTGTTTTATAGGCAAATCTTGCACCCCCTCTTCTGAAATGATAAAAAGACCACTCTTCTTTGTCAGTTGTGTGCACAAGGTTGGTTTATCGAGAGGCATTCTTTACTAAACGACAAGATTCTGTTATAGATTCCTCCCTAGGCAGGCTGTAGGAAGGCCATGTTTCCATGAACAAATTGAGTGGACATGGATGTTTGACTGATAGTTAGGACTATGTAGTTTGTAATAGTTTGTATTCCGGCTTGGAGCTCAGTGAGGCTCCTTGTCTGCTTGCCTCTCGAAAGAGAGGTTACTTTTTAAGAGGAGCATAAATATACAAACCTTCTATTCTACCGCTTACTATGAGCATTGTCCATTTGAAGAGAGGTATTGTCCTAGTATCTCAATTTGACTGAAGTATTGCATTTTATGGGCATTGCTCATTTCAGGTAAGACCCTGCTTCATTCGTTTGTGAGTTGTGACTTTGTGAGTTATGTTTGTATGTAACTAGAAAGGTAACTCTTACTTTTTCTGAATTGTTTTCTTCATATAGACGAGAGCTGGAGAAGCTAACTATGTGTGAATGTGTTGTTTACCAACTTGTTAGTTTCTACTAACTTTATGTTTGTTTAAGCCAACTTATCTGTTTCTACTAGCTTTGTGTTGTTTAAGTCAACTTATTTGTTTTCTACTAACAACCTTGTTAATGAAGCTCGGTAGTTTTGTTGTAGAAGAATCTCAAACTTTCTGAAATTGCTATATTTTTCATTTCATCTTAAGCAACCTTTCGGCCACATTTTGCCACTGTAAATATATTTACTCCAACGTACTTTAGTTTTTGTTCTTTTGGAAGCTTCTTATGCTGAGTTCTGTCAATTTGAATCTCTAATTTTCGTTCCTTTTTGTTAATCTAACTTTCACTATGGTGAATGCAGATTGCAACCGGAATGTATTGGCAGTGTAATAAATAAGAACTATGGAATTTGCTGTAAGTGTCCTTATCTGGGTTGGACCGAGCTTTATTGACTGAGCTGTTGCTTCTCAATGTTACTTTACTTTTCGCCTATCAGGTTGATCGAAACACTTTCCCATTTGCTTGCATTTGCGTTCTCTGAACCTCAGGAGCCAGGAGAACATCAGTCTGAAAGATCTGCCTTAAGATATAAATCAAGACTGATTTTAGACTCAATTTTGAGGCGCGAGCTCAGACATTTTCTTGTCCTGTGTAATACACTAGCTTATAATGCACATATCAGGGACCAATTTTCTGTATGAAATGTCAAATTTGTTTCTGGCATTTCTCCATCATGTTAGGCCTGCAAACGTGACGTTTTCGGCACACTACGGAGTGTTCCTTTCACCATGAATGCCATATTCCACTGATATGAAAAAGAGTGTTTCACTTGTTTTAGCAGTATTTCCCAAGCAAAAGAAGTCTCAGGATACTCTGTTGAATACGATAGCCGATGTGCTTGTATGTATGTTGTATCTACCCTTCTCTCCTTTTTTGTACCCGTATGATGTTTCCAGCAACAGCTGACTTTCGAGAACTTGACTTGTTTCTTTCCAACCAATATGGTTCTATTGTGCCCTAATTTTGATTCTTCAATCTTCATAATTGCAGAACCTTGTAGTTTAGAATGCGGGCGACCTCGTATGTTTACGATCATATATTTCACACCGTCTTAACCACGCATTCTGATGTAAGGTATTACGATAGTACGATATCCATTTATACAATTGTGCTATCATTACGATATACATTGTATTTAAGTATTTCACGACAGTAGTACGATATTCATTTACTCACTCGTTATGTCGTGATTTCTATTTTAAAATAAGTAGTGATAAATTGAGGATGGCTTCAAATTCTCAGGGGAAGGGAGAAAGAAATTCAAAAACACTTGCACCAACCTAAGCAAAAAAGTAGGGAGTGGGAATGATGAAAAGATAAAGAGAAGTCTAAGATTAGGTAAGCAAATTTGACTGTTACAACGTAATTGCACCATCAAAAATATATGTGAAGTAGAAGTGAAAAGGGGGAGGTGATCTGCCCCAAAAAGACAGAAACAAGATATGGTACTACTACTCACTACTCTTTGATTGATGATAAAAAGAGTGAATGTGAAGCTTAAGGTTGGCAATTCACAAATGATATGCAATTCGGAAATTATTGGGTTTTACTCGTTGAAATCTATGATTAGAGATTTCGTCACAAATGAGCCCACATTCATGATTTAGCACCCCTTCATACATACAAGAGCTAGTAGTCTTTTAAAACAAAATTTCTATTTGTGAATGTTGAATGCTAGTGATTGGGTCTCTTGGCTACATTATCATCACCTTCCCCATGCATGTTATTCACATACGTAAATCAAACTAATGTTGGGGGTTTGCGATTGTTGGGAAATGGGTTTTACTGCTTTCCTATGATTAAAGACATGATACTTCTGAAAAACAATCGTATATTAATCATTTTTCATTAAAAAAAAAATTCTTTTTTTGCCTAGAAACCTTTAGGCTAGGAATCCGTGAAATTGGTATAAAGGAGCAGATAATATTGTGAGGGTGGGGATATGAGGACTCGATTTCAGAACAACCCTCGAGCAGGTTGTCCTTCTAACAATTACCTTGATCCTCATCGTTTTTCAATAATTATAACAAACAAAAAACTGCGTTGAACGGCTTGCATTCATGTCACAATTCAAAAGTGTCGTAAGGGTCACCCCTAATAGCCTTAACATCTGAGAACGCTAATTGGATTGACTTCTTATAATATTATGTACGCATGAAGAAGACTTGAGAAATAATTTACACAATTCATTTGAGATGTTTATGTATCAATACTTGGACATCTGGTATTGGCTATGCCCACAAATATTTCTTTAATTTCAAGCCAATTTTCAACATAATAAGGTAACATACACTATGACTGTACACTCTATTACCGTATAATTCCCCATATATCGAGTCTGATCCTACGAGTATGCATATGTGTATCAGCTCGATAAGGAATACGTTTCAATTAATAAGTAATGTATTTTTTTTCCCTTTTAATTGTTGATAAGTACTTTGTGGCTTTGTCGAGCGTCCGTTATATATGTTGAGATAATCTCGAACCACTTGCCGTAAATACCCAGCTATTAATTAACAGAAGTTTCAAAAAGCAAACCATCTCTAATTTTAACGAGCCAAACATACATGGTTCTAGAATCTAGAGTACCAGATGTCATTATCATCCATTTGATCTCTCATTTTCTAAGGGGGGACGGAGAAAAAAAACATTTGGTGTTAATAGAATTCACTCTAGACCCAATATTTTCTGGAATTCATCTCAATATTATTAACAATCGGAAGTCCTATTTATACAAGTGGTACCTTGG
>JBBYHQ010296258.1:0-20790 GCA_038382645.1 Spergularia azorica | reverse complement strand
TAGATACTCTTTGAGCTATCTCAATAGCCGCCAATCCTGCCATACGATGCTACAGTAAAGATAATAACAGAAGTCAAAAACCAAGCTTAGTACAAAGGCAACTAAAAAATCATGAGAAATATGAAGATGGAAGATCAGACAATGGAAGTTCAAATGATCAAACACTGCACAGGCTAAGCAAAGCGGGGCCTCTGCGCTAGAAAATTTAAGTGTCTGTTATACTAAAATACCCAAAACCATCGGGCAAACCGCAAATGTCTTTGGAGCTAACATGCATATAGAACACGATTGAGCTTTTGAATTTATCAAATACAGATCAATTCAAAAATAAAAAACAAGTAGGTGCCCTAGGTGGATTTAAACACAACTTTTGACTTAATGGTGTTCGTATAAAATCACCTGACGCTTATTGGGTAAGAAACCGGGAGAGTGGTATTGAATCTTTTGTCCAATGGAATCCGCAGCATGAACAAGGGAAGTTTTCTGCTTTGTCATTGCAAAATCTTGCTTCCTAAGTTTACCCTTTTTCAAGGACTCCCGTAGTGGAGGTTGCCTGTAGACCTTTTCACATACATCCTTGGGGTGCAATCTTTTGCACCAGTATTCCTGAAAGGAAATAAAGCAACTGATCACGATCATACAAAAAGAGAGGCTGCAGCTGCTATAATCACATCAACTTGTGCTGAATTATGGGGTGATGACAGGTCAGGTGAAAATTTATGTAGAGTTGTCAACTGTATTCACCTTACAACAATATTGGATTTCCCAGACTTCCTGTAGGTCACTAATATATCATCACTTAAAAGCGTAATGGCTTGTTGAAATATACAGGATTTAAAACTGTCACTATGATAGAAGCTGTGTTGCAGAAGAGGCATCTTGCAGGCATGTCCTCGAGTATATGTGCCCATCACAATGTTTATCATCTAAATGAAGAGAAACTCAAATTGAAGCAATAATAGCCTTCAGCTTCTATTAAGGAGCATATGTTGATTTTGCTATTAGCTAAAATGTACACGACAGCTGTACTACATCGAATCTCGAAAGGAACTTTCCACGCTGTATTCTTCTAAAAACATCATCACTAGTTCACTAGATCATGAAACAGCCTACATGTAATTTAGACTTTCTATTTCACAACATGCAATCTCTTTAACTGCCAAAAAGGTGCAAATCGTCATCAAATTATGGTGGTCTTTTCACATGCATTTGTTCACATTTATGTTTCTGAGTGAACATGTATACCATAATGAGGACTGCAATGCTCAGCATATGTATTGAATAAGAAGCAAAAAAGTATAAACAGAATCAAGAGTTAATTTCCTCTTACAACATTGTAGATATCCATTGGAACATCTACACTGTAAAAGTATATAGGGCACCATTACCTTAAAGAAAGGATCAACATCACCATCAATGTCAAACCAGGAAAATTCGCTGCCAATCTTTGATGCTGTATACAGAGCCAGTTCTTTCTGTAGAGGCGTTAAAATATTTCAGCATATCGAGCAATTAAACTCCCAAGCATACAAGCATTAAATACGAGTTTCTGAACAATGCAAACTCTTTAGTACCCCATATAAAATAGAAGCGATGCTTGCTCTTAACAAAGACAAGCATAGGCACATGGTCTAAAAATTGACATTGGAGAACCCTTAGTTTAAGGAGGGGCACCGAGGCGCTGGGGGATCGTTGCGATGAGGCGCGAGGCGAAGGCGCACGTCTCATGCACACGAGGTGCACTCATCTAGCAAACAAAATTCTATTTTTCGAAACCATATTTTGCAAAAAAAAATTACCCCTTTTTGGTATTTAAAGAGGGTCAATGGGTAAAGAAGTATAAACAAGGGATTAAGGGGAAAAGGGAAGTGTATAAAAGGTTACAAGAGAGAGAAAATTGGAAATTGCACGGTCATGCGCCTCGCGTGCGCCTCAGGGCCTGCACCTCATGCACACTTGTGCGCCTCTGAGGCGATGGCAGCTGCGCCTAGGCGTTTTTTACACTAAGGGAGAACCATACTTAAAGTTTGGGATGAACTGCTGAAGTCTCTCTTCAGTTGTGCCTCAAACGAAGAGGTTTTAGTTTAGTCGTTGTTCTTTGTGTTGTGAGGCGGAATAACCTGTTGAACACCTTTTCCTCTTGTGTCCTTGGGTCTTGTCTTTGTGGCACACTGCTTTGTCTTTGTTCGGATTGAGTAGGGTTCATCCCCGGAGAGCCAAAGATGCCCTCTCCGCTTGGAAAAGGAGAATGAAGAAAGGGTGGCTAGCTGAAGTGTGGACGATGGTTCCAATAACGATTTGGTGGTGTACTTGGAAAGAAAGAAATCATCGCATTTTTGATGATATTATGTTGACACACCAAGATTTCAAACTTAGGTTTTTGAGGATATTGTATAGTTGGAGTCAAGTGTTACATTCCCACTGACACTTGACTTTCATTCTTTTTGTGGATAAAATTTCACATGATAGTCCTAGAGCTTGATTAGCTCTCTTTTGTATATGGGTGTCACCCCCTTAGGTGTCTTTTTTTATATGGGTCACCCCCCTGGGTGTAGTTATGAATATAATGATATCCTATCTTACCTATCAAAAAAAAAAAACACTAGGCAAAGGTGGTTCAAGCACATAAGTTTAGGAGGAATAAAACTGTGAAAATGCCCTACAGCTGTAAAGCAAATGCCAGAAATTTTACTAAGTATCTTACAAGATGCTACAAGAGCTGATAAACAAACTACGATAAAATTACCTGGTAAAATGAGAGGCATTGAAGCACAAATTTATCCATTGAATCTAATTCCAAATCCAAAGCAGCATCGTAGTCTTTAACCTGAAGTCATTCAAAATCATGAGTGCTACACTCAGAATCAACATATTGGCAGGTTAGGTTATCAGTCTCTATACCGCTTCTCTGAATTGTCCTATAGCATGGTGACAGGAAGCTCTTAAATACAAGCATTCGACACTTGAGCTTTCAATACTCAGAGCCATGGACAGGTCTTTGATGGCATTCCTGTGGATGTGAAAATTAAAGATTAGTTACCAAGGATATTGAAGAATTAGCAGAGAAGGCAACGGAGGAAATACAAAAGAACAGGTGTAAGCCAAAATAGAGACACATCAGATAAAACATATTACGAAGATAAATGTTCATGATGAACACAATTTTGGTACTATAGCCTATAGGAACTCCCATTGAAGCTTGCCTATGACATAATGTCTACTAAAATCAAGGATGGGTAGTATTGCAAGTAACCTTTGGATTCACTTATGAACAATGATAAAAACGCAGAACACCTTGTCAGCTTAGTTTGTTCCCCACAATGGTGAATGATGGTCAACCCTAGCTACTTCAGATTCAGTACATAGCATCTTTGAAGGGATAAGACAAAGGAACATGATTGAAGCTTAACGAAGATTGGAGGGTTGTACATAGTATATGAAAGTTAAAATAGACTGAACATTACCCTAGTCTTTCAGAAACAATTAATTACAAACGAACATACCTGTGGTCTCCTGTTCCATGGCTAAGAAGTCCACGCAAGTAATACGCTTTCACATGCCTAATAGCCAAGTCACAATGAAATTAGTACACAAAAGAACTCCACATAAGTCACAATAACGAGGTCTACACGTTCAACTGGGGCAATGCCACCTTGTAATCCACAACAAGATATATGAATAAATTATGGTAACCTTACCTCCCATCAATCTCCAGAGCTCGTTTGAGGCTTTCAAAGGCCTTTGTTGCATATGCCAAATCTTGATAAAGCTGCCAGACATGAATGATGACAAAAGATGACAAAAGACTAAGAAACAGAGCAGTCCATGTTCACTAATTCACTCCTCATCAACTAAAATACCACAAACATTGTACTTCTAAGCCAAGTCATTTCCAAAAGTTTCAAAGTGGGGAATAGTACTCAGTAATTTCGATGGCTTTTGAGTTTTCAGACCAAGCAATCCAACTTATGAAATGAAAATACGAAACAAAGGTGATCTACTCAACTGAGCAGTCATTACATGATACCTGAGTTAGACGAGTCCATGCCTCGAGAAAATCACTGTCAAGTTGAATTGCTTTCATATGTGAGTCTTCTGATCTCTTGTACTCACCGATTGATGATAAAGATAAACCCTATGAATATGATACTTATGCCAGTCAGAAGGGAAACATTACAAAAGTTGTTAAACAGACAAATATCAAGAACCCACCAGATAAGTGTACGCAGACTTATTTGATCTATCGAGCTTGATACATGTAGAAAGATCCCTAACTGCTGCATCAAAATCCTTGAACTTGAAATTAACAATACCTGAACACAAAAAGTAAATGATAAATAACGTGTTTGCTTGACCACTGGCAATTATATATTCTAATAGCTATAAAGTCATAAGAGATTTATCCCATCTCTGATACTATATCTCATTCCAGTATTAACATGGTATAGTCAATATGATGATCAAAATTCTCAAATACTTTAGAAAGAGCTTTGAGCCGAGCCCTAGCTTGAAAAGAAACTATCCAAGCTGAGCATAGCCAAGCCCAAACTCAATCAGGGTCACTTATGTCTATATGCATGGGAGACTGGTTCAAGCAGAACCACATGTAATTTACGGAAATTTATACCAGGCAGAAATAATGCAGTAAATAAAAAGTTCCACCAAACCCTTAAGAAGCCAACCAGATGAAGTAACATGGAGTATACTAATCTTACTTTTACTTGGTTGTCTTTTTTGGGGCCTTGTCTATCGAACACATCTATATATCTCAGAACAAAACATGACAGGGAATATCATCTCCACATAGAGAGGAATAGGGTGTCTTCTGAAAAGTAAAGATGCCCAGAATATTATTATAAGGTGTAAGGTGCAACGATGGATGAGGGACACAACGAAGAGGCTAGAAGCAAAGGTGCATGCCTCGCGGACGCGAGGAACACTTCATCTGCATTCTGCAACTAGAATTTTAGTATTTAATTATGTTATGTGCCCCTGAAGAACTTCTACAGGGATCTTCAAGAGGGCTAACATTTTGCTAGGCGAAAAACAATGTAAAGAGAAGCATGGAGAAAGATAGATCAAAAGAACAAGAAAAAACCAAAAAAAGGCAACGAGGCGCGTCTCATGGGCGTCAACAGTTACATCTCATTGATGCCTAAGGGTACCTCAGAGTGCCAGGTGCCTAGACATGCCCCAGTTAGGTTCTAAAAACTAATCCAACACTGCTCCCATAATTCTGGTAACTGTACACTGAAAGGCAATTGGGCTGTCTGGATCATGATAGGATTACATATGGCGAGAAGAAGAATAAGGTTACAGGGTGCAGAAACAAAGGCAGTGAAGTTAAGTGTAGCTCACTTACCCCTCTCATGCAGTATATCACCCGAATTAGGTTCAAACTCCAATGCCTTGGTCAGGTCATCAATTGCCTGGATTACAAATCGAACTACATGTGTCAAATTTACAAATAGAAACAATCCACGAGAAGTCAACCCCTGAATACTACTACCTCCGCCCCTCATTGAACACACCATATGGGATTGCACAAGGAATATGGAGGGAGGGAGTGGGTTGTTTATTTAAAATTTTGGAGATCGTGGGTAGTTAGCTTATCATTTTTGGAGCTAGTGGATGATTTGTTTATTCTTTTTGGAGATAGTATGTGATTTATTTATTATTTTTGGAGATAGTGGAGTGTTAATGGGTGACAAAAGCTTACCCCAATTAGAAAAATTTAGAATTTAAAGGGGGGCATCCTGAAAAGGAAGTGTTCAATGGGGGACGGAAGGAGTAGATCATAATAGCTTGAATAAATACACAAATAGATACTTCGAAATGTCTTTCTATCGACAAAGAAGTGATGAAAACAACATATAGTAATATACTGTGACTATACCGCAGCTTAATTAGTAAAACTGTCAGAGTGATTACACAACTTGCATGATATGTAAGCACTAATGCACAAATAATTACTAGACGTTGTCAAAAACACAGATCTAAAAAACACAGATCTAAAAACCACTGATTTACTTTTTGATCATTGTTAAAGTCTGTTACATGTGAGCATGCACTAAGCAGATTTGAAAGAGAGATAAGTTTAATAGAAAATCATGGGAAAAAAGTAGTACAAAAGATCCAAAGGAAGGGATAAAATTTTGAAAAGAAAAGTGAAAGAACACATGCAAAGTCGAACCCCTTCTCCACATAGACTCTCTCTCCAACCTACCCTCTCCAATGCCATAATTTCTTCAATCCCAAAAGACTGAATTGCTTTCAATTGCTCTTATCCAAGTTTTCTTCAGTGCCCCCCTACCTCTTACAATCTTAATACTCCTCCATTATCCTAACCTCCGTAAACATGATCAAGCCACCTCGTCGGTTCTTCCTATGCATCTCCAGTGCACAATCTCAGGGTCAAATATTGTCACATGAAAGTGCAGGCTTAAACTGTAGACCACCTAGTGTAAAAATTTAAAATAACTGTTTATGGTTGCTAAACATAACTATGATGAACAGTCGAGCAATCCTATATTTCTTTGAATCGCAGCAGTATAGTGAAGATAAGAATGTTTTAAAGCTATAATAGCACATCAATACAGAAAAAACCAGGAAAACTCAGTTTATTCTTACCCCCGCAGAGTCTCCTAAAGCAGCTCGAGCTTGCCCTCGACGCTTCCAAGCCTCACCAGCCAATGGATTTGCCTCTATGGCCTAAATTCAAGTTTGCAAGATGTAACTCATGTCAGCAAGAAGCAAATTCCCCCAAAAACAGATACATGCACACGATACCTTGGTAAAGTCAGCAATTGCAGCATCAAGTTCTCGTTGAAAAGCATATGCTGTCCCTCTTCCAATCAGTGCCTCTGGGTAATTTTCATCCTCCTTCAGTATCTGCCACCGAAACAACAATGTTTGTACTTACAACAGATTGTATCAGAAACCATTGCTTTCCATAGTAACAACAATAGAAAAGGCAATAAAGGATATTTGGATAACCTGATCAAAAATAGATATTGCATGTGTGTACCTCCCGTCATTCACCTGCCAGAGAATAACAATACCATAAGCATGTGACATGAGAAATAAGGTAAGCCCTACTCCCCACTCCACCCCCCCCCCCCTTTTCCACCCCTGTTTCTTTCACAGTAGTATACATTATCTGTGTGCCTATTTCAATGATCAACTTTTCCTCTCAAATTATAGTCATGTTTCGAGCTCCAAGACTATTCAAACTAGAGTGAAGATGAGACTCATAAGTAAAATGATTTTTTTTTAAAGGTTTAGCTCATAGGTGCCTATTGAGTGAGTGCACTACAGGGCTTTAATACTGTCTTTAGTAGTTTAATTGCAATTCAAGCTTTTATCTGACCCCGGAGTTCTATATAATCTGGATAATCATTTTCTGACTATATTTTATTGGCAATCTGTAGATTCTGTACATCGTAATCTTTAACATTACTCCTGAGAAGAAATGTCTTGTTCGAGCCTCAACAGTGACCTTATTTGGTTAGATTTACCCTATAGGCTCTATAAGCCCTTTAAGTTTGGAGTTGAGTCTGGGCCAGGCTCGTCGGTCAAGCCGGTCAACTTTGGTTGGCTGACCTCCTTCCGGCCCTTTTTCAGTCTAGGGTCACAGGGCGGGGGTTTACCCAATGCGGACCCAAAGGGTAGCGGCTGCAGGTTCCCACGTATACAAAAGAAAAAGTCAAATTAGGACATGCACATATGCAGTGACACATGCTAGACCAATAGCATAAGTATTAGTACAAAGAAACCGTAAATAAATCAATAACTCAATAGATAGATAGATAGATAGATAGATAAAGAATGAGAAGAATAGAAAAACTTAGACTCAGTGAGTCAGTGACATAAGAATCAAATGGAAGCCGAGTAGTAGAGGTATCATCCTAAACTTTAAATTATGAAGCTTTTTTGTGGATTGGAATCCTTAGCAACACCCCCCCCCTCCCCCAAGGAAACTTGCAGAGATGCTATGGGATGAAAAAATCTGCATTCCAGCCATGATTTTGGTTACAACTGCGGGTGTAAATTGCTGTTAATGATGCCTAAATTCGCATTTGAGGCTAACTAAAAATCTGGCATGTAGGTGATTTTGTAGCCGAAGATTTGACTTTACCCTTTCGCTAAATTTATGAATCAAAATGAACACTGAAACAATAAAAGTTTCATTCAACATCATATTGAAGCGATGAGACAAAAAATGCCACAGCTTAGATATGTAAAACGCGTATTAATTAATGGACCTTTCTTTTCTTAAATCTTAGAACCTTTTTTATTAATTGTCTTCCTTTACTGTGAATCTATTCTTGTTACATATGCTTAGAGATTCCAAATAGGTTACTCTAACCTAAAGGCAGTTAGGCAGAAAATTCTAACCAAATCATCAAAGCAAAACCAAAATCTTTGCCTAGCAACAAGCTAACTCATTCTTTCGGTTAACAAATAAATCAATAGTTAGCATATGCCATATATATATATATATCGAAGGCTAATATCAGCATCTTTTGAAGCCAAGCTTAAGCAGCAAATCATCAAGCACCATACGCCGGAAAATCTCAAAAACAACCACAAAGTTCAAGAACAAACCTCTGCTATTCCCCTCGATAACCGAAAATCTAAGCTTATTGCTTTTGCTTTTGAAACACGAGAACCAGAATTTTTCTGGCTTTTCTTGATTACACCACGCCAATCAAACTCTTCAGAACTACTACCAACACTCAGCTTAATAGGAATCTTTAATGTGCTAGCTTTCTCACGTGACTCCTCAACTGGCTTGCTGCGGGATTCCAACTCACTGCTCAACTTTTTATAAGTTCCATTAGATTTGGCCTCAAGATTCTTAGTTTCCTTCATCTTTTCTACGGGGCCATTTCGTACATGAGACACAGTTTCGTTCTTCTTCTTCTCCATTGAACCCTTCTGAACAGTAGACTTAGTTTCCTCCATTTTCTCCGCTGATCCATCTTGAACAGGTGATTGAGTTTCCTTCACACTGTCGACAAACATATTCGGCACTTCAGATTCACAAACCAATTTGCTCTGGGCAGCTGGCAAATGGTCAGACTCAATACAGCTATCAGAGTCAGCACTCGACTGATAATGATCCTTACGGGTTACTGGTTCAGATACACTATGGCCATCAGAGACAGAAAATGGGGCAGATGACCCATTAAGCATTACCGACTGCTGTTCTGGAATTGGTGCAGATGACCCTTTTGCGTTCTCCTTCACGAGCAACTCTTCTAATTCTAACAATTGCTTCAAATCTGCAAACTGATTAAAAGCATGGTCATAACCTTGCTTCCAGACCAACACTGCATCAAGTTTCCTCCCCAAGGCAGCATAGGCGTGACCTGCAAATACATTACAAGCAAACTACTGGAATTTTAACCCCTATTAATATTATAACTACCATAGAAATTTCACGCACAAGGATTTTGGACAGACAGCACAAGATGATACAGAAGCAAAGGTAGACTGTAGACTAGAGGCAAGCTACAAGCAATAGTCAGAATCAGGTTATCCCTTTTTTACTAGTTGAAAATAGAGTAAATGACAAAAGATATCAGAATCAAGTCTCTATACAGATGACCCCATAATCCCATATAGTCGGAAGGGACTTTCTTCCCGTAGTAATTGTGAGCGTACACATTTCAACGCCCCCACTCGCTCCCTTCACGAGGAGTGTAAAAATCAATCCGGAATGTGTAAAATAACCACTCACCTTATTCCTCTATGACTGACTTCCTATTACCTAATTAGTCTCTCATGTAAGTTGTAGATATAATCCTCAAATATTATACCCCCTCCAATCCAGACCATGTAATACTTGCCATTTCGGCCACTGCAAACAGATTGTAGCAACCTTTTTAGTAAGGAAAATATGTATTTCATTGGTTGAACCTACCTATACTGTCGATCTTTGAATTATCTATTATTTTTTAGGATAAATTTCCAAATCCTACCTTATATATTTACAATCTTCCAGTTTCCTACCTTATATGTCCAAAAAGATATTTTCCTACCTTATAAAATGCTATTTTTATCTAATTCCTACCAAAAACACTATTCCGACCGGTTGACTCTCAAATTCCGGCGTTGACTCTCATGTGACTTGCACGTGACTTAGTTTTCACCTCAATCTTTCGCGTGATTCCTCTCATACCCATATCAAACCTCCATTTTTACTCATAACACTTCTATGTCCTCTCCATAAAACCTTCATTTTCACCCCTTCATCGTTATTACTGCATTGCATGCGCTATTTAATAAAAATGGGGGATTTGGAGGGTTATCGCAAAAAATTGAAGGTAAATCACGAAAGATTGGAGGGAAATAAAAAGTCAACGTCGGAAATGGAGAGTCAATTGGCTGCAATAGTGTTTTTGGTAGGAATTGGATAAACAGAGCACTTTATAAGATGGAAAATATATTTTTGGACATATAAGGTAGGAAACTGGAAGATTGTAAACATATAAGGTAGGATTTGGAAATTTATCCTATTTTTTATAAGCTTTTTTTATTGTCGATTTAATTCATCGGAATATTCTACTATTTTGGCTATTAGTTATAAGTTAGAAAGTAGAACCCCCTTGCCTTTGTTGCAATTATTTATTCAATTTCTCATTTCGAGTGCAAAAAGAAAATGACTTTACATTTGAACTGGATTAAAGGGGATGTCCTTACTTGCATAAAAGAAGTGGGTGTATGTTTCACTTGGTGAGTACACTGGACTACATTTTCCCAAGACTTTGAATACATATCCCTAAAAGATCAAGGGGCCAGCAAATATCCATTTTCTATTTTCCACAAGCTACGTTCATTAACTGTTGGAAAAGCGCTACATACCAATCAACTTCCAGCAATTCAGTGTTGAGTTAAAAAAGCGTGCAGCTTCTTAAACAAAGTCAGCCAGAGATTCGTGAAAGAGTAATGACCGAGACAACAACCAAGGGTCGAGTGAAGAGCAACGATTAACAACTTCTACAAATATGAGCTGCTAGACCAACAACAATTTCTGCGAGATAAAACTATTTACTGATTTACACGAGCCCAACACTTGCTTTCCTGTGGTTTCGGAAAATGAAGGATAAAATAAAGTGGCTCAGTAACCTACTGCACTTCTTATACCGTGAAGGCGTGAAGTAGCAGTTGGTCCCACGGTCGCTGCAGTTCTCAATGCGGGAACAGAGATGTAAAGAACATCTCTATGCTTTTAGCATTGGGTTAAGGCTGTGTACACTAGACCCACCCCCTTACCTTGTCCTAGGCCAGAAGACACTACGTAGCGACGATGTTGTATTAAGATTCCACACAAATTAGTGCAAAGGCGACTCATACCTCACACAAAAGCAACGGCAGCAGACAGATGGGACGATATGGAGACAGTATCATCTAGAAAGTGACCGCTATGAATGATAAATCATTAAATCTCGTGATAATGGTAAATCACGCTCAACTAGGCATCTCAGTTCACCGCCAAAAACAGACTGAAAAATCAAGTTTCTTCTAAGCTTTCATGATTCATCATTGGCTATTCGCCTATTTGTTAGGGCAAGCTGTCACTAGGGGTCACTGAAACACTAACAAGCCCCATGGTATACGACCTTGCTTGAATAACATATAGAAAATATTTCTACCAAAAAAAAAAAAAAAAAAGAAGGCTATGTGAGGCATATTTCAAAGAACCACATGCAATCAGATAATAGATGTTTAATCTACATTCTACACTATCTGAGGATGGCCTTTGCGTATGCAGGTGATTTGTGCCCATGCGTTTATGTGAATGTACACAGTAAACCTTGGGCATTAGGATACTCTTTTGGAGTCATCACCATGTTACAACTTACAAAAGTCATCACACTAGACAAATCCACACAAACAACACGTTCTGGCCTATATCCATGAAACCATGACTCTAGCTAATTTGCCAAATCGTGCACATAACATTCGGCATTCAATTAAAGGTGATAAAATCGCAATGAACGCCAACATCTCAACCACTATTTACTTTCTATCTCAATGACTCAAATTACCTAAGAGCTTCAGTCATGGAAGGTTTATTTCCAAAAACAGTCCTTGTCACTTGTTCAATATTCATCCATCTGCCTATTTATTACAAGCTCAATCAATCTACTCCAGCATTTTCCCAATCTCCCTCTCAGTAGTCTCCGGTGAACATCCATAACCACAGTATTTGACACAGCATGTGGTTCTAACGAGCAATCTCCTCACCAAAATGCACCTTTAAGCGAGTGCCATCTTCATACTTTTTCTCCTCTTCTCGTCAGCTAAACTTCCATTAAAGCAACATTGAATACTTCATCCGTTTTCCACAATAACGTTCTCTATATTCCCTCCATCATAAACAATTATCAATTAAGCAACGACACTCAGTGTTTTCTAGTCCTATCTTTTACTTAAAGTACATTAACCATATCTCCATATCCAAAACCAATCCTCAGCCACTCAACATGATAACAAGGCCAACAAACCTCAGCAAATAATCAACATTCAATCTAATCAGTCGAGAAATCATCGACGATTAAAAGAGAAACCAAATCTACTCCATCTTCCACTAAAATCGATTTCCCGATACACGCTGACAATGACAAACTCAAATTCAACAATAATTGATTTTGAGTTTGAAGAACTAAAACATGACTAAACAATTCAAATTTTCAAATTCCAATTCCAATTCCAATAACAAACCAACAATTCTCCAAAATTCAAATGGCTTCAACAACAAGCTGAGTACGAAATGGTTATAACAACAACATGAAGAAAGAAAAAGCCGAAAAATGTGGACCTTTAAGAATGTAAGCTTGAAGAAGACTAGGATCGCGGTCGAGCGCGCGATCACAATCCTTGATCACATGCTTATGCAGCTCCAATTTACTGTAACAAAACGCTCGATTGCTGTTTTTTTTTTCACAACATTATTACACAAATTAATTAGAAATCGCTCAAATTAACAAAAAAATAAATAAATAAAAAATATCGAATAGAAATGAAATTAAACCAGAGGTCTTGGATAGAGGAAGAACGAGCGATGAGAGAATCGAGAATGCGAATGGCTTTGGACCAGTTCCGAGAGCAGCAGAGCTTCGCGAGCTCTGCTCTCTCCGTCGCCATTGACGCCACCGGGAGAGACCGATACCGATAGCTTCTCCGATACGATACGATAGGAGAGAGAATCCAATCAATCGAGGTCTTCTGCTCAAGAAAACAAAAAAATTTGGGGGTTGAAATGAGACGTTAAACTGGTAACAAAAATGAGGTTTTGTGGTGTGTGAGTCACTGCTGCTGGTCTTTTCATCAAAGTTTGCAAAATTTATTAGGTTTCTGTTAAAAAATTTAATTGGGGGGTAAAGGGTGACTTTTTTTTACTTTTACTGTGTGGAGGTAAACCAATCTGAGCCGAACACGTCAGAGAGTGTGACGTGGTAGATGCTAAATCGACGGCGTTGATTAAGTGGATGATGATTTTGTGAGGTCTGGTGATTGGCAGAGTTGCAGTAGCTACTAAATCTCGGTGACTTGATATGTTGACGTTTCTTAAAGTGGATAAGGTCACAGGTTCACAGCTCCGAAGTTTTCCCAACTCCAGTTTGAGGATTTTTCTTCGTTTTAAGCGAGTTGAGTTTCGGACTCTAATCATAATTGTCGTCCTCAATAACAAAAGACGACATCTAACATACAATTTATAAGATTTGTGCGTCAAGCCTCCAGGTTCAAGTATGTCTTGGGCTAAACCCAAGCTAGAGAAGTAATTGTACGCAATATCGGTCTGCCACAGAACCAAAGTTACTGGATCATATTCCAAATAAAACTGTTTGTCCCAAAACTAGTAAAAGTGTAGAACACACAAAAATGCTGGCAGAGCTTATAGATTATTCATCTGACAAAACAAACTGCAGCTTCACGATGAAAATGAACGGCGTACAAATGTCTTATTAAAGCCTTCATCGTAACAATAATTATTACATGTCAATGTGAAACAAGGCAAAGATCAACAAAAGAGACAGCTCAAGTACAAAATATAAGCAATTTTCTTTAAGTTGCCAAAGTCGCAACAACCACCCCTATTATAGCTGCTGAAAACCAAACACCGCTTCTCATTCTTTCTTCCCAATTCCATGCGACATGTTATAGATGCCCCTGCCCTGTAAGAAGACAACGGAAACAACAGAAGAGTTTAACAGCTGAGAGGACTTGGAGTTTAGTAGTTGCCTCGGTAAAGGAACTGCAGAAGAGAACAAAACTCACAATCATGAACAAAGAAGCACCAGCAAAGGCGAGTGGGATGGCAACAGAGGTGAGCTTATCCAAAGGTCCTTTCAAATATGTGTGTTTCTGGATTGCTTGGTAATACTTCTGCTTTTCAATAAGCTTCTCTCTGGGGAAAAATGGTTTCTCCAAGTCTGCGGCCATTCTGCAAAACCAACAAACCTTAGCAAAAAGAGAGAAACAAATTCAAAAGTCGAGTCAGTTCTAACTAGAGACCAATCACAACAATTTGAAAGTTTCAGCACAGTCGTACTAGATTAAACTACGAGCTAACATCAACAATTAGATCAAGCACCTCCTGATGTATCTGCATGCTCATTCCTCAATATACATTAATAAGCCAAGATACACACTTGCATAAGCACTCTTTACGAAGTCTCATTGTTACAGCACATATACATGCATGATGATAGCAAAAGCGCTAGAATACAGAAGTATTAGCTCCTCCAGAAATAGAGATTGTAGCTGTTTTTCGTCCTTGACACTAATCCCAAAAAAAGAAACAGCAATATTGTCCTGAAAAAAAGATAATAATATGCTTCAGCAAATCCAAAAATCTATCGACTAGTTAGTGAAATGTTCTTTAGACAATGTCAGCATAAGTGTTTAAGAAACCTTAAAGCAACTCATAACATGACTGAAAACCCATATAGCATGAACAATAGTCTAGGTTCAAACTCTGACGCTTGAGAAGATCGATCATAAATTTGGTACATTTATGCACACAATAATAAAAAAAAAATTGATGGTTCCCGGCCCGTTGCCCATGAGTAAACTCACTTTAAGAGATTATAAATATTGTTTGCAGATTTCATTCCAAAGGACAGTATTTCGTAAAGCTTATGCATGTAACTGGAAACATTTGTACAACATAATCACCATATTTTCACAATCTCGCAATCACCATATATTCACAATCTGACCATCACCATACCAATCAAAATATCATGAATCAGAATAAAGTGCAAGTAAACCTAACCAAACAACATACAAAATACCATAAGACGATCCAAAAGCATACCATCAAAACACCTAAAATGTAAATCATTTTCGACGACGACAAATTCCATAAGACGATCCAATTATATATCAATATATATACCGTTCAATTGTGCATCGATTCGATTCCACAGACGGTCCAATTATATACAAAATAGAATCGTAAAAAACACGATTCTTCACGTAAATTTACAAACTAACGATCGAGTAGCAAACCACATCATTTCACTCGTAAAATGAAAATTAAATCTCAATATAACAAACAAATCACAGATTTAAATTTAAACACCTTAATGAGTAAACCTGAAGATTTCATCAAATTTTAACAATCGAAATTAGAAGAAACAAACTTGACACAGAAATTTTCATGACAAAATAACAATACCCACATGAGTAAACCTGAGCTTTAATCAAAATTTATGAACCCAAATAAAAAAGTCAAACCTAATTCAGAAACTTTCATGCCAAAATAACAATACCCACATCAGCCACATGATTAAAACAGAAAAATTCATCCAAAATTAAACTTGATCCAGAATTTTTCATATCAAAATAACAATACCTAGATGAGTAAACACAAGATTCATAAAAAAAAAATCGAAGATTTAGATACAGAAAATGTGATAAAAGTTAAACCAACCTGAATATTCGAGAGGAAGGATCTGTGGGAAAATTGTTGAATTTGGGGATTGCAATTAGGGTTTGTGTGTGAAGTATTTGGGGGAAATGTATCGGGGCACTTTGGAGAAGTGAAATTGGAGAAAGAAGAGAAACAGGCCGATGATGTTTGCTGTTTTGCTATTCTCGAATTTGGGCCCGTTTTTTTTTGTTTTAAAAGGGCCAGGCCCGCCTCGGTTCTTAAAGGGTTCGACCTTTTATCGACCCGCCCCGTTATTAGACAGGCCGGGCTTTTAACGGGGACCTGCCCCGTTGCCCAGGCCTATACAGCAACGGAACTGCCATTGTTATTTTTGGTGAAAGTATGCCCTCACATTCTATCATTGATATATGGCATTACCATTGTAACATTTTCTATGCAATAACACAAGGGAGAACAAGAGATATATAAACTTTATTTGATTGAACCAACTTTGATAGCCTCAAAGTCTCCAACGTGGCTGTTCCATAATTCAACACTACTTATAAAAAAAATTAAAAATTAAAAATAAAACATCTACAAAACCAGATTCCATATGCATGCAATTGATAAAAAAAATTTAAAGCTAACAAAACTCGCATAGTTCACTTCCTCTTTCTTATAGCCCATGAAAAACAGGTTAAACGTATCAACACTCCGACCAAAACAACAACATGCCAGAATGGCAATCACATAACAACAACCCACTAAAACACCAATTAATCTAAGACAAAATAAAATTAAGTGATCAGGTAGATTCTCGAGAACAAATTATATCCCAATTCAGGTTTTCCATAAAGCAAAACTTTCCTCTACATTCCATTCTAACCTTATTTAAACCAAGTAAGCAGTTAGATACTACCGACCTGTAAAACCATTAAGCTAACTCACTGTAAAAAAAATGGCTATAAAGACACGTGCCACATAAATCACCATCAAGGTGCCCAAAAGCACAACACAAACAGTGCATAAATCAAGGTCACACATAACATGCCTCAAAGTATGTGAATGAAAAAGAAGGGCAAAAGGAATTTGAAGTGCAACCAGGTAGAAGGACAGCTAAAGAATAGAAGGAATAGTTCTGATATTGTCCGTGGCTCAATTTTGAGTAACAGATAGCGGTAGATCAAAATCAATGGCAAGATTATATGAAAAAGTAGTAGGAGTTGAGGGCCCTGAGAGCCAGGAAAGAATAGAACTGCAGAGCACAAAGACGAGAGAGTCCACTTCATAAGCCCAAAGATGTTCTATCCTAAAACCAATTGACAACGGCAGGAGTGAACCACTTCTCAAGAGTCTTGACAGCATCCTCCCACTGCGCAATTACAGTGATGCCTTATGCAAGCACTCGAGCATTCATCACATTTCTAATCGGCACAAGCCTTAATATTACGGGGTGCCATCCAATAAAAACACAATCACACATGCTCTCACAAACTAGCTCCATTAACTAACGAGTAACAACCTCCTATCGGATTCATAACCCATATCCTACTCATATCATAAAGCGACAAATTCATCAATCACTATCTAAATTTTCATCCCAACCATTCACATTCGTCAATTCCAATAATGGGGATTCGAACAAACCCGAAAGCTGCGACTTTGGGGATCCGAACTTTCGGGCAAAACAACGATACCCAAATTGTCAACCCAGCACAGCAGCGTAACACCTTATTCACGGAATTAACTATAGATTCTTAAAAAAATCATGATTATCGGACAAATGACAAATCCTTGGTAAATCCCTACATCCGAAACGCAAAGAATTTCCATATATTAAAGATAACTTCAAATTAAATATTGTCCATAAACAGATCGACATCGACCAATTAGAAAAAAATCAAAAGGTAATAATTATTACTCCCTCCGATTCGAAGAGATTTTCCTCTTTCTTTTTACAGTTGTAAGTTGTCATTTAATGGACTACACGTAGACTAAATGGAAGATCCATTTGTCGTGGAATCAAATGGAGTTGGTAGACTCCATTGTAGAATAAAATAGTACTAATTTTTGCAATACGTGAATAATTCATTTGATATAAAAGTAGCTCTCAACATGACAACTCAAACCTGCAAATAGAAAGAGTAAAATCTCTTTGAATCGAAGGTAGTATATTACAACTATCAAAAAATGAAACGAACAAACCCTAGAACAGATCCAAATAAAAAAAATGCAGAGAAATGATCATATGATTATGAGTGAAAGATATAGAGATAGATGGGGGAGATTACCTGGAGCTTGACTCGGTTGAACTCGGAGAAAAACTCGGTGGAGGAGAGAGAAAACTTTAGTTTCTACGAATGAACGTACGCTGGAGAAAGTGGAGGGCGATTGTAAAGTCTGCAGTAGCTTAAACGAGAAACCTTCTGCGAACGATATTGGGCTCTACTGTGGCCCTTTGGGCCTAGCTTTTTGGCCCACGTATTTTGGGCTTCTGATAGATTCACTTAATGGACTTTAGATCGATGAATTTAGAATTAGGCTATGTTGGAAGATCGTATCTTTCTAATTTGAACGTAATTTATACGGAGTATGATTTTTTTATTTAAGTATTTCCCGATTTTCAGTTGTGAGAATAACTATCATGCTCCATGTGCTTCCGGGAGCATGTTATAATTTGTGGCACATCATAGTTTATTCGCTGTCAATTCTCAACAAGTTGCATATTTTAAAAGCTAGAGCCTGATAATAGGTGTGTTTTGATGAGTTCTCACTTCTGTAGAACGAGTTTTTAGAGGATGAGTTTTGAAATCGATACTTCTACTTCTAATAAACAAATTTATACTATAACTGTTCATGTTAAGGTAGAAAACTCTTCCTAAGTTTCGAATGTTCGGCCAAATTCGAACTTCGAGGTCCCAAGAGATTGGCTAAACAAACTCTAAGTTTAGCTCACTCATAATTACAGATTTACATTGCTCAATCAATCTTAGCTTCTGCCTATTAGTTACCACAGCCGTGCAACTGCATGCTGAAATTCTATTAAAACTATTAGGAAATCGTTAGGTTGGGAAATATGTAGGAAATGGTCATTTTGATAAATAGTTTAACAAAATAGCTATTTTGGTAAATAACCCCCTCAAAAACTTTCTATCATCGAAACAGCGACACGTAGTTAGATGATGAAAGTAAAGTGATGGTAAGAAGAAACAACCCCCACCCCAACTGTAGAGGACAGCAACATCTCTCCATAATAATCTTAGCACTGTGAATGTGAAGTGTTTCTGCTTCGTTTCACTTTGCAATTGTTCGTAAAATGAAATTGGTGTTTACCTGATATTCGAAAAATTGAAAGTCATTTTATGCCTCGTACTTTATCGCACGTAACTATCATACATTCATACGACACCTTATATGCAACGTGCAGAATTCCCGAGTTATATTTAGTGTGTAGCACTATACTTCACCATGGGAGTAGACTACTAGTACGCACACGAAAGTAAAACATACGTAGTATACTTGTAATACTTTTTTGGCCTAAAATGAAGGATCCAAGGGCCATTTGGAAGCGTCGTAATCTGTGGCTCTTTGAAACCAAAATCACCACTATACCTGCCCTTGTCAACATTGTCCAGCAACAAATCTCAAACTACAATTCCCTCGCCCCTGGTCCTAACCAGGAATCCCTCACTCGCATCCTCGAATTCACCCCTGATTCTCTTACCTTCCCTCGCCCGCACCTCACCCTTTTAGTAGATGCTTCCTTTGCTCCCACCTCGGCTTTTGTAGGTATTGGTGGTATTCTCCTTTATCAAGATGGCACATGGGCAGCCGGCTTCATGGCTACTGTCCATGCTTTGGAAGCTACTCATGCGGAAGTGCTTGTCATCCTCTCCGCGGCCCAGTGGTGTAAGGACCATGATAGGCAGTTGGTTACCATTCTCAATGACTGCAAGCTTGTAACTCTAGGTATACAAGGCCCGGAGAGAATTAAAGATCGATTCATCAACCTCTATGATATGTGCAGGGTACTCATAAGGGAGGGCATTGTGAAGACGGTCCAGTAAATCCCGAGGAAATGGGCTCAAGCTGCTGACACCTTAGCCCGTGAGGCTCGAAGATCCATGACGAGTATTCAATCCAAGCACTTTGTAACCCCTCCCCCTCTTATTCATATGTATTTTCCCGACAATGGTACTTTCACCCCTCGATTCAACCAGGGGGAAGACATTGGTAGTACTTGAGTATGCTGTAATAACTTAAGACACTCTCGATCTTTTTATCTATGCAATGCCACTATTCTCCAAAAAAAAAAAGTGTCATACCCAAGTTCGAGTGTCGAGTGTCCATCCAACACGGGTACGTGAGGTAAAATGAAGAGTCAAAACAACATATGGAGTAGCTTTTAGCCCATGTTTAAAGATAAGTGTTTACTCCAAGGCGAAGTCTTTATCAACAACAAAAGTAACTGTGAACAAGTATCCAACTGCAAAGGATGCCAACATCTCACCAATCGATCACCATCCTACATCACTGTCAGCGGAGCTCTTCTCGTCTTCGTTATTATACCTCAAGACAATTACAGAACAGCCTCACATGTCACATGTGAACTACAGTATATCTCGTCTAGTCTTTGTTTGTAAATTGAAACAGTTAAACTGATACACTCCGCATTTATGGTACTCCGTACTAATGATCTTGGTTCGTGTCAAAATAAACCCGTCAACTTTCAAAACACGAAAAAATTAACCGTGCAATTATACAATGAATTGTTACACAAAACTATTAGGTTATATTTTGTAAATATTGCAAATATCTCGTAAGATAGGATACTGTTATATTATTGTGATTTGGTTTCCTTGTAAATTAGGGTAACTTCCGTGTTCTCCAAGGACATATTT
>JBBYHQ010296249.1:0-20793 GCA_038382645.1 Spergularia azorica | reverse complement strand
GTGATGGTAACATAGGACTGTTATTTCCTCCACAGCACCGAGAGAATCAGCCAACACCTTATCAACATTACGGTATATAAACATCAATTTCACGGAACTATACTTCTGTTGCTCTTTCGCCAACTTTAGAGATATCTCCCTCATCAGGGAGCGAGATTCCCCACACCCTGAACATCAAATAAAAACTGCTTAAATAGAGAAGGTGTGCTACAGACAGCAGTTGTAACACATTAATTTTACAGTGACGGATTAGCAAGTAAAATGTTTTGCATAATAATACTATTAACTTTCGAGCCATATCATTACAGCAGTAGTCTTTCATCTCATGGGTATCAGCTAAACTTATATCACATCCACATTCTATTATCAAAGTCGAATTCAAGTGTGTGGCTTTCCAGCCTTCAAAAATTAGAATGGCACAAGTAAGGAGAACAAGGAAAACCGACTCCATGGGATTCAAGTTCAACACTTTAATCATTCTGAGAAAGTATACACTCCTCGAGAATCTTTGTTATAAAATAAAACATAACGAAGGGGATAAATAAGTATAACTCTAATCTCTTAATCTCCACAACTAGATATCATCTAATCTACTCGGCTCCTCGCTTCCACCTTCTAGCATTGTCATCTAAAGAGAAATTGCATCAACGATTGCATACAGTCCACTACTTCACCTAAGAAGTGCAGACAAGCGAAATTCCGTCATCCTACTTCATTCAATCATATTCCAAAGCCGTAAAATATCCGAGATGGATATAAAACCGAGGAATCGACTCTCAAGTCTCAACATATAACCATCTCAACTAAATCAAATATCCTGTTTATCAATCACCCGGTTCTTTTCCTCGATTTCGGAACAATTAACACGCCGTATCAATCCACTGAGAAACAGGAAACTAATCAATCTAACCGAATGCGAAAATGCGGCAACATATCACATCTTTATAAGTTCATTTTCCACTGAATAATCTGAAGAACACATAAAAATCACCAGTTCATGATCACCATAACTCAATTAATTGCATTTTAAGCAACAATTAACACTAAAACAAAGCATATATTATCATATATAAAAATAATGAAGAGAGAGAGGGGGGGGGAATTGAGAAGAGTGACATACAAGGAACAGTGACGAAAAGGAGGACGTGAGGGTGGAGACTAATCTGAGACGAGAAATTCTTGGCGGAGAGTAATTGCCAATCGAATTGCGATTGGTTGCTGTGTGATTGAGTTGCGTCGGCGGCGATCGGCGGAAGAGTGAGGGTGAATAGCGTGGCAGCCGCCAATAAGGCGGAAGCTGCGGCGGAGGATGGTCGGACCGCCATTTTTTCTTTTTATTTGGTGTCGCTCTGCGATTATCGGCATGCGATGTACATGTACTCCCCCATTTTGTAAACTTTTAGTACAGTATTTTGGAGTCAACTCGTGAAACCGTCATTATTAATTCTATACGTTTAGTTTAATGTATGAGATAAATTCGAACCAAAAGAGTTAACAAATGAGAAAAAATGGTGAGCAAGGGGAGTAGGATCGACTATAACGACTATTTATTTATTTAAAGGGGAATTTATCAATCTACAAGGAGATTCCGACAAGGTGGTTAAGATTGATTGTGGTCAACAATCAACATTGAGGTGTTCGAATGATATTTTATAGTATCCCATGGGGCATCCGATGGGATTTTACGCTTTAAAACTTTGAAAATATATTTTGATTGATAGATTTAACTCAATGAGTCGTTTTATCTTCGACAAAAACCTATATTACCACTATACTTTTGCCCACATTTTAGTGATAAAAATCATTTTTATCTTTCATTGCGGGTAATATTTTTTACATAATTTAGATTAATTAGTGATTATAACCCCAATATATAGAAGTTTAACAACGTAAATAAAGGTTTCGTTCACGTAAATAGCTAGGGCATTGCACGGGCCAACAAACTAGTAGAGAGAGAAACTAGAAATCCCGAGGAAAATCAAAAAAGGGGAGAGAAATAACAAAACTCACGTGCAATAGGTAAGTCAAGCCGATAAGCTGGTTTATTTTTTGCTGGCAATAGGTGTTTTCGGAGTGTTTGACACAGAAGTTGTTATACTCCGCATAAGGGAGCGTTGGACTAAAAAAATTTATAAAACGAACTAATGGAGTGTTTGACGAAATCGAGGTTATAACAAAAAGTTAAGAAATAAGAAGGAAATGCAAAGAAAATTGCAACTGCTAGAATTCAAACCCCAATGATGGACGACAATAACTATCATATACATCTACTGGGCTAGGCTGACAATTGTTATTCCTTCTACATAAAATATCATGTCCAAAAACTGCAGATGCCAGAACTTCAAAAATAAGGCTGCCGTGGTGGGCTGTAGGTGCCAGGCCCCCGCCAGCCCACCACTGGCTCCGCCCCTGGTTACAGTCCAAATGCCACTCTCTGCACATAATCTGGGCGTCTTTTGCTAGGCATTCGAAGCAGTCCAGTAATCTGTAGCTCTGAAACTGCTTTGCAGAACCGTGCTCTAAGACAGAGAAGTCAAGGATATTCAAGTTTTTAGGTAAGAAATACAGGCATACAGCCCCAACAATAGCAGGAGTAAACCAAGAATAATCAGTAAAAGCAAAAACTCATTCCCTATATAATCCATCAAAGTTCACTAAAACCATTTAACTAGAGAAGTCTTGATCCATGAAAACTCGAGCATGCGCATGAAAGAACGAATGAACAATTGTAAAATATAACCGCGCAAGGTCAATAGAAATTTATAAGGATACTGAATAGCAGATTCACTCTCACTTTGTGGATGATTAGTATCCTTCTTTTTCTTGGGTGTTGAGGGACGCTTTGATTTACTTCTTGCTTTTGTCGATGGATTTACCATCAGCGCCTTGAAAGATTGGTACCAATCATGGACATTAATGACATCGCCGTGCTCTTGAGCTAGAGTGTACCTTTAGAGGAGAGAGTTGTAAGTGGAAATCAGCAAAATGATAACAGAAACTTCTTTCGATAAGAAAATGTACAAGAAATAGTTTGTATCATACAAACAGAAAGGTTGTTCTTAAAAGAAGTTCATAAACTACTATGGTCTATGGGATTAGAAATAACCTAGTAAAAGAGGAAAAGTGTGGCAATCCACCAAACAGTACTAGTAGTGTGTAAGAATCAGCAGCACTTGTAGGTAAAAGGTTCAAAGAAGGGAAGACTTTAAGAAAACAGGAGGCACTTCATTATCTAAAAAGAACGGTATGTGGAGACTACGAGTCTACGAAAGAGCTTAAATACAAGTCTTGCGCTAGACACATTAGTAACTACTTACAAAATGGTAGTGTCATGAAGGGACGGCAGCAATCTGGAACCCCTGTTCCCGCAGCAGCTACAGCACATATATTTATGCGACTCCAAAAGATCAGCTTGAATCTTTTTCCGAGGATCACCCAAAAGCGCCTAACACATTCAAGTTCACTTTAGGATTTTCAAATATGTGGAATATGTACATTTGAAATTCGTACATAAAATCTGTTGATTAGTTCATTAACAGTGAAGTTCCTTTCGCGAGCACAAGTTCAATGTATAAACTCAAAACTGGATAAGGGAATACGAACGGCAGAAACTTGTTTAAAGACATTCCTCTTAAACAGATTTTGCTGATTCATGTACACGTGCAGAGAACCTAGTGGCATGAGTATCCAAACACGTTTAATGGTAATAACCAATAAGCACATATGGTTGTTGATGTAGATGTGCTAGAAATATGATTGCGAGGAGTATGCGTACAAGCTCAATGATAATAAGCACTGAAGGCATTTTGTAAGACAGAACTTCATAACTATGATGCTAGAAACATCCCTCAGTTTTAACTTTCTCTAACGTCTTTGAAACTACTGTTTCGTTTCCTGCAAAGATGTAAAATGTGAAAGCCTTAGTAAGCTAAAGCGTCATAGAAATTACTCACTATTTCAAGCTTGTTAACATCCCTAAAGCATAAGATTTCGTGAAAAGGCTGGCCTTCCATGGGCTTCATGTGATCTCTGTGTTAACAAAAAGCGAGAACCAGTCAAATGAAGGCAAATTTAATGTGGTTAAATTATTATCACCCGATAAAACAGCTACGGACAAAACAGCTAGGCAAATGAACATGATATGGATATGAGAATTGATGACCAGACCAACAAAAATAAATAAAAAAGGGACTCAGCAAAATTCTCAACCTATGCCAATGTCAACACAATAAAATGTCAAGATCTACTAATGACATCCGTACTCCACTTTTATCACCTTCACAGGTATCTAAAGGGAACAAAGGGATAAAGCACAGATATGCAGAGAGATAAACCACAGATACCCATTGCGAGGTATAAATGGAATGAAAAGATAATAGGAAGGGAATATTTTACCGAATCATCCATTCAATCAAAGCCACGGCTTTGTCATTGAGTACATCTGGCTTTTTCATTGAGCTAATACGGCGCGAAGGATGTCCTCTGTGCAACAGAATTCAAAGAAGAAGATTGTTGTAAGAGATTGCCAACCATGAAGTAATGGCTTCATCGCAGAACATCAAGTTTATTCAGAAGCCTACCGAGTTCAACAATTTCTAGAATCTAAATGCCCAAATGTATAGCACTGCACAAGCTGCTACCATGAAAAGATCAACAACAATTGCTGGAGAGAATAAGACATACAATAAGCTTATCCCAGAGAATAGCTCATAGTAACAGATGCATACACTTAACATTTTCACATCAACATGTATCTGGTCATTGATGAAGAAAAATCTCTTTGCACTGCAGGGAACACCAGCATTTGAAGGGTAAGCTTGCTGAATCAAAGGTATCAAAGATACCCAGGAAACAACTAGGGCGTCATGTAGGCAGAGATAAGGGTGTCATTCATATTCACTTTTATTCTTCTACTTTATACCTCCTACCCCCCACCCCCCATTTCCCAGTGCTTGTAGTCAGTGTGTACTCCATGTGTGTGTTGGGATAAGGCCAGAAGGGGGAATGCTATCATCTGAACTATTTATTTCGCCCCTCTGCCTCTCTCTCTATAAAAAAGCCGTCATAATTTAATTTGAACTTTAGAGAAAGGATAACAACTTTAATCACAGTATACGAAAATTTAAGGTTTTTTCCCAACCAGGATACAGATTACAGTAATACCCTCCAAACCAAACCCAACCACAAGTCTTTGGCAGTTTGGGCTACATCAGTCTGAGCTGTGCCTATGTCAGGAACGTATGATTGTAAGATCATCTTAGATCATGCATTCATGACACCAAAAGGCCCCAAAAGTATATCATATATTCCACACTCTGCTACTATGAACATGTCCGCACAAAGGATAATAGGTAAAGCAAGTTTATAAAGATAACAGAGACGAACTTACGAGGAAATGTCTGCCAAATCACATCCCGGGCTCTTGTTGCCCGCAGACTTCATCATGGATTCCAGCTCCTTCACCTTTTGGCAGATCTGAGTAAAGCCGCACAAATAGGTATATCCGCCTTAGATAAAGACTGACCAAAAGGGATATCACACATGCATAGAGCATAACAGCAATGCAAAACATCAAAAAACTTTATCCAGACTCAAATTAAACTAAACTAAACAAAATGCAACAAGAAAAGAATTATTTACAGGCATTAAGAGCACAATTTCAAACATTTCAGCACTAAAGCATAACAGAACACTTAAAATTGACTTTTATAGTTGTCTTCTAGTTGTTGCTTCAGTGATATACAAACTTCACCAGTAAGTGCATCTCCTTGGCCACAATAGGTGTGTGTCAAACTAAGGAAACTAAGAATCTGATTACACAATTCAATTTCTAATAGTTTAAGACGTTGATATGAAGTCAATGTTCCTGTATAATACCATGTTAACCTAGGTATACAGCGATAATCTCCATAAAACACAAATTTAAACATTCTGCAACAGTAACTCTTAAATACACAAGAAGTTAGATGTGGACTATTTTCACTAATGAAAAAGTAAAGTATATTACTTTTGAGTTAAATCAGTTAAGAAAGTTAGTAAGTTTTAGGGCCAAAACTCACTTTGAAAAGCTAGGCCAAACACATACTAAGTTACCTTTGAAAATTGCCAAGTTGTCTTTGACTTGAGTTAATTTTTAAACTCAAGTCCTTTCGAAAACTAGAAGTTACTTTGGAAAATCAGTAAATAGTAGAAACAGTGAAATAGACCGCCTCATAAAATGAGACCACTAACAAATTTTCAAAGTGACTTATTAGTAATCAAACTAACTTTATTTTAGATATAAAGTAATTCAAAACCAGTTTGTTAATTTTCAAAAGTACTTTAATCGAAAAAAGTAGATCGCTAATTTTCAAACCTAATTAATTCAAAAGTAAAAGTAAATTGTTAATTCAACTGGTCTCATAAGATGATACAGTCTCACCCTAGAAGTACTCATTAACATCATGTAATTGTAATGTCAGATAGTTGCGCCCACATGTTCTTATCTTAATATAAGAATCCATTGATGGACCAGCTACAGCCCCTCAAGAAATTTGAGCATGTCATCAAGACAAAAAATTCACCTCATCTTTCCCTTCAGAAAAGGCGATCAAGCAGGAAACTAACATTTGTAAGTTACGCCCAAAAGAAAAAGAAAAAACCACACATTTGTAATGTTACTGATACCTTTGGTCTGGATACGAAAAATAGCAGTTTGCTAGCAAAGTAAAAGCTGACCCCAACAACCATGCTTTAGATCTATATAAAATCGAGGTTTGACATAATGTAATATATGAATTACAATAATTCGACAGAGCATCAACATCCGTCAAGATATCAAGTGTAAATAAAAAGGCAGCACTTTTTATTTTTTTGTTTTAGGGGAGAAATGAGTGGCAGCTCCTCATGGGGCTTTCTCATAGTTTTACTGAAAAAAGAAGACACTTGCGACAGGTTTTTTTGACAGTAGAACGGCAAAAACTCTTCATATTCCAATGGCAGTGAACTCATACCTCACAAATATCATCCGTGCGACTCGCCCAACTCTTAACCAATTCAGAGAGTGCAACTGGTGGAAGATCCCTGCTCAAACACATAAATGGATACCCAATTACATAAAGCAACAAATTGAAGTGATGGAGAATTTTTTTTGTCATAGAAAGCAAAAATAATGAATTGCATCAACAAATTTACGGTACAATAAGAAGGTCCTGACATACAACGTTAAATCCAGATTTAGTCATTGTGAACACATATAAGGTGATTAAATGGACAACCAAAATGCAAAATGATACTGCTAAAAATAATATCAGAAGATCGAAGATTGAGAAGGCAAATCAAGTCGTGTCCCCAAGTAAATGGTATCTTAGTAAATCTGAATATGTAGCTAATCAAGGTAAGACAGATAGATGTTGCAGTAATATTGAGACAAAATGTAGGTATACCGTCTAAAGAAAAAAAAGAAAAGCAAAAAGACAACATACCAACTACAAAACCTTAACAACATGCTTATTCGGACAAGGAAGAATCATCCAAAAGTGAAGTTGAAAGATCGAAAGAGAACCCGATCTTGTACTCTAATAGAAAATTTAAAATGGAGTCCAAATACTCATAACATTTAAATCCCTTGGGTGTATTCAGCACGATTTTACAGAAAAATGAAGTTATACTAAGCGTGTGCTTACTTCCTAATATAACCTTCCACTATTGTGAACCATTTGGATATTGAAGGGATTAAGACACATAACCACATATACATTAACAAATGTTATCTTCTCATTTTCAATAGAGTGAAAGATTTGTTGTTCTTCAGCTTGGAATATAATGGACTAAATCAATTTGGCTTCCCAAAAGCCTTAGCTTCTTTTTTAATGAAACTGTAGTTTTCAACTAAGACCAATTTGAAACGACCTCTCTCTTATTGCAGGGAAAGGGATTGGAGCAAGATTCTCTTTATAGGCGCTTGGGTTAAGATAATGAATGATTTCCTCAATTCCAGCTGAGAATAGTCTAAAAATGATACCTACCTTACCTTCTGCACTGCTTGACTAATAAAACTTCTCTTAGAGGAGCCACCATGATTATTAGAAAAAGATCCAATACTTGGGGAAGATATCCCTTCATCACCAAAAGTCCTTGATTTATGTGGGCTGGGATAAAAGGCCTCACAGTGCAAATCTAAGAGCTGTATTTTCAGCGACCTTCCTGCATCAAATAGGCACTGCAATTGAATTTCATTAGTAATCTATAGAGCATTAGAGCCCCACAAGGTCAAGAGTAAGCAATTGAATATTCACCCAAGAAATAAGGGTAGGTTAGGAGTAGGATATAGGAAACTACATGAGGAAAAGTAGATAGCAGGTCAAAACTTTACCATAACTACAGAAGCCCAATGCTTATGGAGACCATTCAATTCTGCTAAAGCATGAACCAACTTCTCCGTGGTCAGATCACCAACTCTGTTAAGCAGATAAGTGACGTGATCAATAACACGAGCATAATCTATCAGCCTGATTAGATAACTCTTATAAAAAGGCTTTGCACAGACCTTCTACAAGAAGAAAGTTGAGAAGAATGTTTCAAAATGACATCCTGCAGCAAGGCACCATCCTCCATCCATATTTGCTACAAAGAGAAAGCTGAAGTTGAGATTGATCGATGTGGTCCATGTGGATTTAGTACAGATTGTTTATACAAAAGTAGGTAGCAAATGAACACATTATCGAGCAATCAGTACTAATCTAGACTGTACTTTTTGCCCCATACATGACCAACACTACCGGATACTCTTACTAGCCTCACTCTATAGATAATAGCAGTAAAGTTTCCGTTTACATTATAAATCAGAATTTCCAAGAATTTAATTACCATTTCATCCGATTGTTCTATACATCAAGTCTGAAAGGAAAGAGGAAACATAGAACTACTTAAAGCTCGACATTTGCAATGCCAACATTATTAATCGCTTTCAAGAAAAGCGATTGCCCTCACTAATATCACAATAAAAAGGTTAGATCAATCAATAGTAACAACAGTTATGAAATCTTTTGTAAGTACTCAGGAATACTCCATGAGTAGGGGTAGGAGGGTACAAACAAAATAGCCTGATAGCCAGTCATGTGTCATGTGAAAATCAGCATGCACAAAATCTTGCCCAATGTCCCCAAGCAATCTAATATTTGCAAAGAATGGGGTGGGAGAAGGCAGGGAGAACAATGAGTCAAACCTTTAAGTTGCCTTCACCATCAAAGTGTTTCATCAGGAAGCTTAGAGGCTCTGTAGAGAAATGCTGCATACAGGCAATCTGGAAAGAGAGATAGTGTGTCATCTCGAACAGCTGATTGATGCTCTAACAATTCAGAACCAGAAGGAGGGCGGGGGTCGATATGCTGCATGGATTTCAGATAAAAATACCTTTAAAGCTCTAATAAAAGATGTCAAGGTTCCATCATGCTTCAGGAAATAATCTCTCAAGAAAAGGGCCACCTTGTATCCGACTCTGAACCAGGACGAAGACCTTAGAAGGACAGCTTCAACAATTGCATTCATCCTCTCTGATGGAGATCCCAGGAGGAACTTACTCGTACTAAGTTGCAATAGTGCGTCTGAAGATAGCAGATTTCTCAGCGCATCAAGTGTTGTTGATATGCCCATTACTAGGATGACGGGAATTTTAACCATACATTCACTGGCAGCAGACGTTTTAAAGATAAGAAACTGTAAAGCCTAATTACTGAAATAGTCAAAAGTACCACCCATTTATCTCTTAAAAATAAGACAATATAAGACAGAGCCAGACATTCAAAGCACTTTCAAGCTTTGTTCCTGCTTCTTCAGAAAGGAACAGAATCCCTATATCTCAACAATAGGGACGTCGAAGCATTCATATGGAATTTAAAGTATAGACGTACAGTGCCCAGTTAAACAATGATGTTCCGCTTTAGAATTGACTATTGCAAAACTCAATGCAGTCAGCATTGCCTAAGAAGTTAGAGGCTTAGATAAATTCATCAAACTTTTAGAGATGAATGGAAACGAACCACTGATTCTATCTTGCAAACAAGAACTAGACTGCAGCTTAAGTACCTCAACATCAGAATAAAATCTGATAAAACGGGACCACAGCACCTCTCTGTATCCTCGATTATTATAACCAATGGCTTATACTCCCTTTCTGCAGAGTACCATGACGCCAGGATGGACATATCTGTACCCTAATCATTTACCAAACATAGATCACCGTCAAGTGTATAATATGTGGCTAAAAGTTGTTCTAGGAATTAACACCGAAAAACTTACATCCACAGCAACAGTTAAGAATTGCCTAAATAAACGATTCAGACAACCACCAATGCCATTTTTGGCTGAGAAGTCCAATGATGACATGTTGGCCACATGGCAACCGCAAGACTTCAAGTGATTACCAAGTTCTTCAAAGGTGAGCTGATCGTCAACAAACTCCATGTTTTCTGCAATGGATGGACTACTTTGTGAATAGACAGTTGTCAAAAAGGCTACAATCATGTGATCTTGGCCATACACATGATAACATCAAAAGATATGGAGACATCATTACTCAGGTTGACAAGCTAAATGAGGTTCTCATAAAATCAAACTTTAGAAAATCTCATGCGAGTTTAGCTCATAAATTCCACTGCATGACTGGAAAGAAGTGATGTGAGCATGGTTGTATCCAAAGTATAGGCTACATATAATTAAGAGATCATGCAAATGAAAGAAACCCAAGGAAGCTGATTTTGGATGTTCAATTACATACAAGAGCAGACAGACTCGGAAAGTCTAAATTGTTACTGGTGTTAATTAAATTTGATTGAGAGTAGATGTATTACTTGTATAAACAAGCCCAGTAAATATCTGTTTTGACATGGCATCTGTGACGATAGGATATGGTCGAGTGGCTTCCGCAAAGTCAGGCTCTCCAAGCAAACGAACTGCTTTGAATGACTCATGAGCCCATGTGTTAACATCTTCGAATATGTTTACATTGATTTCCTTGAGCACATTCTGCACAACGGTAAACTTTCCATTAAGCGAGTTATTACATGAGACTTACACAGTTAACTAACGAAAAATGATGTGCAGTACTTTGTATAGTCACAAGGTATACTCTTAAATCTAAAAGTTGGATTTGTAGTCTATTAGAACCAACTTAGGGTGTACTAGACCACTAGCGACAAAGGCCGTGCCATAAGTAGAAATAAAGCGCCTCTAATGCTCCATAATCATTACACCAGATATCAATTCATGGCAAGTCACTTCCACTCATATGATACCTCTCTTTTCAATCTAGATCTAGCAGACACGACCCCAAAGTTGAAGCCCAACTTTCAGTCACCAATATCCAGAAACTTCCCCAATACTACTCGACCTAATTCTCTACCTTTCTTTTGCAATCGAGATTCACTTTTCATAAGTGAAAATGATGCATTTGAAGAACAAAGCATCTTCCTTTGCTTACATCTTACCTCCAAAATGTACTATCTTCTCTTTAAAGCTCTAAACTACGCGATAATTTAAAGACAGTTACAAAACAAACCAACAAAGAAGGATAGATCATAGAAGTGAAAATACCTTAATTGTCGTCTCAATGCTAGACCACACGGTATGAAACGCCTCGATTCTCAAACTACCAAGACCATCCTCATCATCAAACTCGGAAATATTTCGCCCCTCCAACTTCTTAACAACACTCTTCTTGTCAGCCAGGTCGATTTTTCTTCTGGTTTTCGGGCGTGATGAACCCTTCTGAAGGACAAAGAAAGGCTACAGAAGAAAACCATGAAAAAAACATCAGCATTTCGAATCCAATCATCCATTTTACAACAATGTAACTTGATATTAAAGCAACTACCTGCAGATTATTCTCTGCATTCTCAACAGATGCCGCTGTCCGTGACGACGCCGACGTCGTCGGAGAATCTGTATCAGATGCCGCTGACGGCGCCATCTCTCAATTTTCCGATAATTAACCGCCTATTATAAAATTATACACAAATTATTAAAAAAAAAAAAAAAAAACATAAAAAGGTATTATAAAACCACGAAATTGCTGCATAAAAATTACGAGTATAAACCACCGCCAATTACAACAACATGACGAGATTATTAGGGTTTTTTTCTATTATTACAAAAAATTGCTGAATAATTTTAATTTTTCTTCATCACTAAAAAACGTCGAAATTAAACTCAATTAACTTGCTTGCGAATTGGGGGATTAAACATGTCGTAATTAATAAGCAAGAGAAAATATTATTCGAGTTATAATTGCAATTAAAATTGTTGATTAAGAGTGAAATTAGAGTGAAGTAATAGTGTGAGTATTATTGAATTGAAATGTAAGCAGAAATTGGAGGTTAAAGTGGGAAACCCTAGAATACCTGATTTTTGGGAGCCGATGACGGTGTCGGAGGGTGGTGGAGGTGGCGCGATGGCGGCGGAATTGGAGGAAGAGGCGGCGGCGGGGATCCAGACGATGTCGTATGGGGAAAAATGGGGAGGAATACCTAATCAGATAAAAGAGAGGGAAAATGAAACATCTAGAATTGTGATGCGCGGGAAAATACGAGGGTACTTGTTACGTACTTGTTAGTCAAATGGTAACAACTAACAAGGGAAAATTATATTGTACCCCCAGTGGTATATTGCATCTTGTACCCTCTCTAATAGATTTGATGAGCGATGATTTTTTTTTGTTTACATTGACTCTTATAAATTGATGAACATAATTTTTCAATGTTATTGCATGATCTTTTTATATATTTGACTTATAGTATGGGAGATTAATATACTTTAGTGTTTGCTCATCAAAATATTAGCGGGTGCTCAAAAATTTAGATCAATTGCTCATCAAAATGCCTTGGGGGTACAAAAAGTGCATATACCTCCGGGGGTACGGTATAAGAATTGAGTAACAAGACTTCTTTCTGAAATTGTGGTTGGCCTTGCTCTTTCTGGAATCTACCGCTTAAATTCTTTGGATTGTTTTTTTTTTTTTTGGACATGAAAGTTGGTACAGTAACTAATTTTGCTCCTTTTTTTTCCCAATTGTTGTATACATTTTTATTGTCAGTTCGTTTTAACCAATGTTTCAGTTGTTAATCTTAAAGATATTAGAGTTTGGGGTGAGACTGAGTTCACATTGGTTATTTAAATTGGACAAAGTTTGGGTTTTAGGTTTTAATAGGGAATCAATTGAATTTTGATGACATTATTATTCTCATAATGCGTTGATATAAAGATTAAATGAATTTTTTTAATATTTAATAAATTCATTTCCTCACCATCAACAAAAATAAATTGATAAGGATGACAAACAAAAGTAATAAATTAATTGACTTTAAGTGGATTATACACAAATCAACAAAGAACAAGAACTACTTGAAATTTTGGCCAAACAGGCACAAGAGCTTTTGTTTCTCAGAACTACTTTTACAATTTGCTGGCCAAACACCTACAAATTTCTGCAGATGTTGTTTCTCAAACACTGTTTCTAGGAAGCACTTCTGAAGAAGTTAGAGCTTTGCCAAACAGGCCCTAACAACGTATCGTATTCAGTAAGACACCGATTTTTGCTTAACAATGTGTCGATTGTGACCTCTTACCTCCAAGAATCCGGGCAAGCAGCTTTATGGTGTTTTGAAGATTGATACGAACAAAACTTATGATTGAATTAATTAGTAATTTTTATGGCCGTTTTGAGATTAGGTTTGTTGGATACATATATATCAATGCCTATTGTAATATCCCGAATTTTCGTGATATTTTATAATTAATTTTTATTATGAAATGATATACAAATTGGATATCGAGTTTGTTTTTTCGAAAAATAAAATGAGTTTTAGAAGTGTTTCTAAGTTTGGATTAGCTAAATTGGATCTTTCGATTCTCGTCCATAACATTTTATTTTCTAGCCCAACTCTTCCCAAAAAGGCCAACCCGAAACAAAACCAAATCAGGAAAAAAAAAAAAAAAAAAAGCATCATCGTATGTCTTTTTTCTCACGCATAACGCACAAGCCGAAGCACGTGACTTCCTCTGCCCTCTGCCCCTACTGCCTCGCGAACAACAACTTATTGCCGTCGTTTCTCCTCCTGCAACTGAACCTCGCCATTCCCCATCGCCTTACCACCCTTCTCGTCCATTTTCCGACGAGGAGTTCGTGAACGAGGATTTCTTCTGTGAGTAGTTCTGTTTGTGCTTGTGTTTGTGAAGGTAAGCTAGCTAGCATGCTCAACCTTTCTTAAACTTGTTGAAAATCTTTCAAACTGATATGCTAAATGTGAATGGTGTCATTGAATGAGAACATAGTATCGTGATAGGTGGAGAACGATCCGTTCTGATCATATTATGTTTTGTAGAAATTGTGATATTGGATATCGTTATACTAATTGACTTGTGACTCAAAAGAATGTCACTTTGAAAGGTAAGATTGGTTTCATATGTTTGACATTGTTTGAATCAGGGATATTGGTTTATGATATGTGGAAATTAAATGGTGGTTATAATTATAATCATTAAAATAAAGATTAACTATGACCTAAGAGGATAACTTTTATAAATGCTTGGTCGGAGTCTCACATACTCCTAATTAATTGGACGGAGTCAAAAGGACTCATAATGGACGGAGTCAAAAGAACTCCTAATGGACGAAGCCATAAGAACTCCTAATTACATAGACATGGTAACAATAACTCCTAATTACTTGGACGGTCACATAACTCCTAATTATTTGGTCGGTATCTTTGAGTTGCTTTTAATTATTTGGACGGAGCTGTATACGCTTCTAGTTACACCAATTTGGACTTCTCACTCATAGTTAAACTTTGGTTTGATGAATACGGAATTTGAAATATGACTCTTGATTGATGATCTGGAATTCTTGTTGGTTGGTTTATATGAGTATGTGCTAAGTGTATTTTCGAAAATAAAAGTATAACGCTTTTAAAAATCCAGGTAAATGTTTTTGATTTACTACGTGTTCAGGTGTTAGTGTATACCCCAGATTTCCAGAGGTTTAAAGAGATATAAGGGCTCATATGAGGTGGTTAAAATGATTGATAGTGCTACTCATACCAACAAAGTCGACTTTCCATTTAGGTAGCCCATGTGATAAGAACTCCACAATTAAGCGTGCCTGACTGGGAGTAATTTCAAGATGGCTGACATCATGGGAAGTTCCCAGGGTGCGCATGAGTGAGGTCAAAATGTGGCGAAAGGACCCGTGTTGATCTGTGAGGTCAGCCTACAGCCTGGCGAGCTGCCATAAGTGACTACTTCTGGCTCAGGCGCTGAGCTGGGGTGTTACAGTTAGCTTACTTTTTTTTTTTTGACTTTTTCAACTGTGGTTTTTGTGTTTTAAATCTAACACAGGTGGGATATGATGCTTGCTTGTTGGGGCGCGATTCATCTTCGAATTTAGATTAGATCATCGAACAAAGCTAGACACCATACTTGCTAGACGATTTACTGGACTTAGTTTATTTCGTATTTCAGTTTGAGTTTTTGAACTATTGTAAATTTAAAATTTTGGATGTAATTGGCTACTTTAAATAATTAGACTGTTGGATCTGGTATTGAAATTCTTCTTGCATTCAAGTTTCGACTTGGATGCGGAGTGACACCTTCAAATAACCTGAGAAGTGTTTGAAATTTTTTTTTTAAAAGTTTTATAAAAATGACAGGAAATTTTGGGGTGTTACATTTGGTATCAGAGCCAGGTTAGGTCAGACGCTAAAATGAGCTAATAAGACTAGGAAAGGAAATAAATCAATCAACTACTAAAAATAAATAAAATGAACCAATCCGTGGGGGAAAAGGGAGGTACTTGCTTGTGTATGATTGCTTACCTCTGTTTTATTATTGTTCCTTGCTGCAATTGGATTGAAGTCATATGGACTAGACTAGGATGATTGTATTACTTACATCTTTTTGAATTGGAAATTGATGTACCATGATATTTGTTTTATAGAGTTTCCCACATTTGAGTTTTGGTGAAATTTGCTCGAACTTTTAGAAGGCCGATTTTGTCCTACTTATTTAGATGAGTTGTATAACAAGTTTATGCGTGTAAATTGGATGAATTTCTGCATCCAAACCTCATGATTTGTTTTAAGTGTGTTGCGGCTTGACTACTGATGGTAAATTGGTAATTGGTTTGCATTTAAACTTGGAGTTTATATGGGTTCCAGTCATTATGTGTACTTGAAATCTCGTTAATTTAGTTGGGAGTTTAATTGCCATTAATTTGTTGAATGAAGGTTGCATGTATCCTATACATCACCACTACACCAGGAGAAATAACCCAACCATGGCTCAGCAACAACAAATTAATGAGTTGCAGCAGATTGCTGCTAACGTGGTTCAACTGCTATAGAACCAACAAAATAACCAAGCCCTTGTGATTGACTGGACCAAAAAAATATCCCAAATGAAACCTAACTTCTACCATGGGAAAGAAGACCCCGTCGAACTAGAGAACTGGATCAAAGATATCGGTAAAATCTTGACATCATTAACTGTGCGGTAAACCAAAGGGTAACTGGGTTGTTTTCTACTTTAAGTGAGAGGCTGATACTTGGTGGACTGCTAATGGGGCAGCCCTTCACGCTCAACCAAATTTTAGTTGGGATAGTCTTATGGAAGCTATGAGAGATATGTTCTACCCTGAGCATATCAAAACGCAAAAGTATGAGTAATTCTTAGCCTTAAAACAAATAAACGGGAGTGTTAGTGAGTACTATTCCAAATACCTAGAGTCATCTCGTTTTGCTGGGGATCTTGTGGCAGACGATGCTAAAAAGATTTCCAGATTCATTGTGGGTTTAAACTATCGTTTAAGGACAACTATGACCTTGGTGACTTTTCCTAGCTTACATGAGTCTTACTAGAAGGCTGCTAGTGCTTAGAGAGTGTTTGAAGAAGAAAAGGGCCACCAAAACAAAAACAAGAGGAAGTATGAGGAACCATAGGACATCTCAAACATCGTGGGTAGAAATTTGAACCAGGGGAACGAGAAGAGAGAAAAACCAAACACTTTTCGGGGTATTTAGTTGGGCACCTCTCAAATTCAATCAGTCTGCCAAACTCTTACATACAAATTTTGTTAGACCAATATTCTTACTCTTTATTCTCATGTTATGATGGCGTTCAAGATTCCTACCGGGATTTGTCAAAAAGTTGATGATCTCATTAATGACCTCTGGAGGAAATGGATTCTACTCGTCATGGCATCCCATGGAGCAGGCTCAATTATTAGCCTAGGCGAGCAAGTCTTCATATGGAAAATTGGTCACAATGCCCTTGGTGTCAGCCACAATTTTCGCAGATTTGGTCAGAGTTTGGATGAAAAGTGAATATTGTGATAGTACAGACTGTAATAATCCTAAATTTTGATCAAATTTAATAATTCAAAAATGTAGGGTTGTTATGCCGCAATTGACTACAGAGTCAAATGTAAGGCTAAAACATTGATAAAATTTAAACCAACTTATTTACATAAACGATAAAGAGTTGACAGCAGAAGTCAGAAGTCAACTTTACAAAAAACCAACCCAATTTGATATTAACAGACATAATTTATTCAGTTGTCTCAAACTACGCTAACATTTACTCAAAAGTTAGCCCCATGATCTGCACCGACGTGCATGCAACAATTCACTTCAAGTGGACTTGCCAACTACATCATCAGAGAATGATACAGACCCCAAAATAGGGTAAGGACAAACCCAAAACATAGAACGTCAGCAAATGGTTGAGTAAGAACTCACAAGTATACAGAACAATAAGGAAAACAAGATACTTGCCTTCATGGCGCGTAGCTAAGAAAGTCAAGTATAGGATCATAACGAAAGCTCAAAGCCGAGATTCAATCAGTTCAATATCTTAACAATTATAAGCACTTCAAAGGCCTAAGATCAATATCTTGAAATGATTAAACTTAGGATTTTTTTTCTATCAAATAAATGAATACATGAGGCTTTTATAATCAAATTACGAAGACCCTGTGTTCATGATACTATCAGGCAGAGCAACAACACAATGGTTTACTTTATAATATGATTTGGGCAACTAAATCATAATGAAAATAAAATTAACCAATTGGGGTTTATTCCTACATATTTTAATAGTAAATATAAACAATAATTAAGGATTTCTCTTACCAAATGAAGGAAATATGACTAATATACCAAAACTGGTCCATAAACGAGTTTAGAAAGACACCTGAACTTGTAGAGCTAATAACACGATCATAATGAACAAATTTGGGCTTGAGGTATGATGTGAAATTTTAAATAGAAAAGTGTAGTTTAATTTAGGCTTTTGTGTCGCCTAATTTGGGTAAGAGATGTATGGTAAAAAGGATGTTGAAGATGAAGTTGCTGCAGGTCATTCCAGCAGCAAGCAGCTAGGTAGCTCCGTGGCTCGTTCTAAAGCCCGGATTTGTCGACTAACCATCAAATTTGGGGTCCAATTAGATATCAACATGAGGTATGATCATCTAGGATTGATTATGTACTTCTGGCTCCTCGCGCTTACGAATAAGATCGGTTTCTAGTCCCGCTACACCCAAACTTCTAAAATTGTGTCCGTTGAGATTGTGTAAGTTGAGAATGAACTTGAAACTTGTGGTATTTAACCTCATATTTATTAGGAAAAGCTCATCAATTGATACAATGGTACAATCACAATTTTGTTCCGGGTTTAAGTAAGAGATTACTTACCGACTAAGAAAACGTTTTTTCACGATTAAGAAAGCTATCGAAACGACATTGGATTGAGAATGTAATCGAACATTCCTTGTATAATTAAGACCTCCTCAATAAATTGAATGGTATGATCTATTTCCATAACCGAGGTCACTAATGGAGATTACGAGAGTGATTAAGGCTTCGTCCCCGAAGCTCAAACTTTCCCAAAATTACGAGATGTTACACATACGAAACAAGGGACCATCCATTGTTTGACTCTTGCAAGGTAATTCAGCGTGTTTAGCGAGCTTGTCCGTTAGGTCTTAATATGACAACAAATATTGAGGCCCCATTAGAGGATTGAATTATGGAAACAATCATATTTATGGGTAAGCTGGATCCTGATCATCTTATTGTTAGTTGTTCTATTTTTGCTGGTGTTATGGGCCATTTGGGTAAATCAAAACGAAGTAATTTGCAGAGGCTGTGTTCCAAACCCTAACAGTGTTTTGTTACCTAGTGGGAAGTATTTGTCCGTGTTTCTACAATCCCAGTCAACACAAATTTTCGGCCACTTTCTTAATGGAAACTTGGTTACATATCGAAACACGACAAATGTGTGTGTTGAACACAACGAACAACAAATGGAGGTAATAGGTATAGACGCAATGCTGATTAAGCCAGCCCGTAATCATATTATGATAATCTCCATCTCTCACCTCCAGAAGTTTACAACGTTCAACCAAATCTGCTCATTCTTAAGGTTAGAAGAATCGTAATAATGAAGCTCGTGCGTGTTCCTAATGTCTCGAGGCTGGAAGTCATTTCCCAATGTACTGTGAAGTTTCAGTATTCTTTTCTCCTCAGTCAACCATAAAGTCTCTCATATTCTTCTATGTAGATACTCTGCATTTGGATTAATTTACTTACTCTCACAAATCTTGTTAAAGGATTTAGAGCGGGCAAGTCATAATTGACTAACCAATTGTTGACCAACCAATTGAATGCGTCGTTGGCGACCTGTGCACTGTTCGGTCGCGGGGTAGAATTATAAATTTTAGGTGGTGTCGCTAATTCTGAAAGCGATGAGTACATGATTGATGTTGCCATCATTGTCAATGATTGAGTGACAATATTAACTTTAATCCGTTGTATGAGAATTTTGCTATTTGTTCATTTGTGTTGTTACTATATTGTTGTTAATATTAGAATATCTCGTTAAATGTTTGATTAGCTACAACAAAACATACATTATTACACGTTCATTTCTTAAATGTCTTTATAATCATTAGCGATAACAATCGACGGTATTCATATTTTATAGTTTTTGTTGCCTCTAAGTTGTTGAACCATTCATTTCTACGCTACGTACATTTGTCGTACTACGCTATGTAACAATACACTATTATACTTTAAACATTTTTTATTATTCTTTATACAAGTATGCACACCAAATAGTTACAATAGTGCAACCTCTCGCTGATGTCCCTAATTTTTCCTTCACAATATATACCCAATAGTGCGGATATTAGCTTTTGTAATTCTCTTATTATGCAGCGAGTGACCAAAACCATTGCGCTTATGGATGCGGTAGCAACACTTCGTGATCCCCAGCGTGAGTTGTTGTTACTTCGACTTTTACAAGTGTTTCTAAACTTTACTTTGCTCTGCGCACCTGTCCATCCCGTATCCTTGAGTCGGCTCAGGTTGTCTTCGACGCAGCACTTCATTCCTCTTTAGTGCGAATTGTTGTTGCTTCGGTGCCAGGTTTTGGTGATTGACAGTGGAGGCTGGCCACCTTGCCTTTCTCGCATGGAGGGCTTGGTGTTTATTCGGCTGGGAATGTAGTCCACTATGCTTTCTTAGCGTCGCGTATTTAGTCCGCCGACTTGCAGGCACATATTTTCACTCGTATTGTTTTTCTATAACTAAGGGTATGGGGCCCAAGATTGTTTCACGACTCCCTCCTGTTGGAGTAGTGTCCTCCGACAATAATGCGTTGACTAATTAAATCTAATTAGGAATAAACTTGGGATGTATTTGATATACTAAGTCAGTTGATTAACGTAAATCGATAACGATTGGCTGACTAGAGTTTGACGTTATT
>JBBYHQ010296217.1:0-20800 GCA_038382645.1 Spergularia azorica | reverse complement strand
ACTTTATTTCATTTGGTTTATGTAATTCGGATTTCGTTTTGAGAATTGTAGTTCGACATTTAAAGACTTCCGCTGTTCTATCTTTCGTTGAATTATTGTAATCGAATTTCTAGCCTAGTTATTGACTTGGTAGTCAATTGCGGCGTGACAATTCTAAATTATTCCTATTTATAATTTAGTCAAAATTTAGGGTTGTTACAATACGTTCCCTCGATAGTACATCTATTATTTTCACTCCAAAACTAAAGGAAAGGAGGATGGGGGATATTATAAACGTCGAGATAAATGCAAACGTGGCGATATGGTCGACTATGGTATAATTAGTGATAAGCACAGTATTTTGTATCAATATTTTCAAGTGACAATTAAGCATAACTAACAGGCCCCCTCTAAACCAGTGGAATCATCTCCGATATAAGCATCAATTTACCATGTACAATCCGAAAGTCCGAAACTTCATTTTACTCTTTCCAAATATAAATAAGTATTCTCATTTAAAAAAGAAATAAAGTGTCCATTTTTCTTTGAGAAATAAGGCTCGCGTAATAATTAAAAAGACTATATAGCATAAGAAATTGATACTAACTATCTCAATATTACAACTAGCATTTCTATTTTATTTTCTATGTACTACTCAACTGTTACTTCTACCGAACACGTCTAACATTAATTGCTACTTTTAGAGCTAACAGTTATCTGCTACTAAAACAACCGCCTGCTACAAAAACAGTTATCCGCTATTCAAACAGTTAGTGCAATCAAACGAAGCCTAAGTATGAGGAAAAAAAGCCCAAACAAGCATGTACGGGCCGAGCCGACTCACAATGACCTCTACTTTAGTCGATAATTCGATTAGGGCAAAACGCGAAGATTTGATTCAAATGACTACCAAAGCCGCTCTTTCAGATTTCCAGATCTTCACATCTCAACCCCCCCAACAAAAAAAAACACTCAACTTTATTTTTCTGTACCCATGCTTCAATGCTGCGGTGGTAACTCTGTTATTTTACGCATTGCTTATGAGAATCTCCGCTTTTTTTTTTTTCTTCTTGATGGTTAATTTTTTTTATTACAATATGTTGTTCAAATACTCCTCTTTTTTTACCTGATTTGAAAAGATTACTACTATTTTTTTTTTTTGGGTTGAAATTGAAAAGGGTGATGAATCTCTTAGCTTTCTTTTGCATACCCAGCACCCCAATTTTTATTGGGTTGCGATGAGGGTGGCTTATTCCACACGAGATTTCTGACTTTTCCTTTTTTTATCATTGATTTTTTTTTTTTGTGGTTTTCTTTTTTCTGCGTGTTTAAGTTTGATATATGCATGATTGTAGAGGTATCTTATTTCGTAAGATTCGTTGAGAAAGATGGTTTATGGATTTAGTATGATGAAAGGAATACTAATTAGTGGGAATAGATTATATTTAGGCAGAAACTTGGTATTGTTGAGATCATTGTGTTGAATGGATGATGATATGTATATGTGTAGGATCTTGGATAGGACCGTCTTACCCAAGTTTCGTGGTAAAACTTGACAAGCGTATGACATGCGGCATGCGCCTCTTATGTCTTACCGGAATGCTTGTGTAGGACCGTTCTATCCGGATTATTGGTGAATCAGGAGGAATGGCTAAAACAACACCCAAGATATGAACATTTGGGTTTGTTTTAAGTGAATTAGGGTGTGTTTGGTCAAACTCCTGAAGTGTTTCTGGACTGTTTTTAGGTCCTAGAAATTGGAAACTGGCCAAACACACAAAACTGGGAAACTGTTTCTGGATTCTGAGAAGCACTTCTAGTGTAAATTTGTGCCTACAGAAACTGTTCTTGAGAAATAGTTCTGCAGAAGTTGGAGCTTGGCCAAATAGGCCCTTAATCTTAGGTTTCTTACAATGAGCATCTTGATTTCGAGGGAAACACTGTTAATGGGTTGTTATTCAGGGTTAATTGAATCGGGTTTGAGTCTTTATCTTGTGATGAATTCAATGGATTCGTCACCATCGTAGGCGCAATTAGAATTAGTGTATTTCATCTGTAAAGTGTCGATATTGATTTACCTGTTAACAAAGAGGTCCTGCCGTCCTGGTTAAGTGCATTTGATACTTTAGACGTCCTTTTTCATTTGGTGTGCCCCTCTGAGGGTGTACCTTGCATACCAGATTGCGCCCCCGTATCTTATCTGCTTTAGTGATTTAGTACTAGTTTGAATGCGTATGTGAAGCTAAATTTCGCTTACATTAATATTTCTTGGGAGTTTATGGTGCATGGGAAGTGGTAATAGTAAATGTATGTTTGGATGAACAAAGGATGTCCAACTTACCATGTAAAGTCCCATTTACATGGGGTCCCCTTCCCAAGCAAGCAGCTTTCTTTAGTTCTATAACAAGCAATAAGATTGGAAAACTGGCTTTTACTTTGCCTTGTGCAATTTTCTACTTCCTGTGAGTTCAGCTTTGTTAAGATGTGAATTGCAACCTAAAACGCATTAAGATTGGAAAACTGGTATTTATAACATCTTGTAGTTTTGTTTATGACCTTATGCAGCCTGAGTTGCTCTCTTGTCCCATTTTTTTTTATCAAACTTGATGTTGATTTTGTAAGAAAGATTTCTACTTTTTGGTTGAGATTGAAAAGGGTGATGAATCTCTTAGCTTTCTTTGCATACGCAGCACCCCGATTCATATTGGGTTGCAATGAGCGTGGCTAATCCACACGAGATTTCTGACTTTTCTTGTTTTTCAAAGCAGCATCCTAATTTTTAGCTCTCCCTCTTCCTTTGTTTCCCAATTTTCAGTAGTAAAATCTGTGATGAGAAGTTTTTGAGCATGCTTTTTAATCAACTAATTACATCATGGATTAAATAGTTTTTTGTCGGATTGCTATTTTAGACTACATTATACTACTATAGTGATTAGGGTCATACGAACGGAGCTTGTTTTTTTTTTTTTGTTGTTGTTGCTGCTGCTGTTGTTGTTCAAGGTTTATCTATTAAGTTCTCTTAAACAAGATGATTCATGGTTTTACTAAGTAAAATCATTTGGAAGATACTTATGGAATCGTGAACCTATGAATGAAGATATCTAGGCAGAAGTTTGATATTATTGGAAGCAGTCTGTTAATAGGATGCCATATCCTGTGTTTTATGGCTTTGAAATTCTAGATGAGTTCCATTTTGCTTACTTAATGGAGGTAGTTGCAATATAGTTGATTTTAAATGAAATTAATGTGGCCCTCAACTATTTACATGGGTATCTTGGATATGATTGTATTACTCAAGTTTTTTGGCAAGACTTGGTAGGCGCATGACATGCACATTTCATGCATGCGCCTCCCATGTCTTGCTGGAATGCTTGGTTAGGACTGTCCTATCCAAACTCACTAAGACTTCTTGGTGCTAAGCTGGTGATTGAGGATACATGGGTCTAAGACTAGCCATATCTACCTCATGGGAACTCTTTTTAGCTGTTTATAATTGAGCATTGTGAGGGACACACTCTAGATAAGGTGTTAATTTGGCTTAACTGAATTTTGCCTGAAGCAGTCTTGCGATGAACTCTAAATTTTAAACTGTTGTAGCCTCTCTAAGAATCAATGTATTTGATCCTTGGTGCATCTACAATGAGGTTGATTTAGGGCTTATCCGAAGTCTGAGCTATGGGAGCATGCTTGATTATTCTGACTTTTCATGATGAAGTTATAAGTTGTAAGGCCTGGCAAAATAATAAGAAGGTGCTGGCCTGCTGGTTAAGTAAAGAACGTGCTTCAGAAGTTCTGTACATTTATCATTGGCCCTTCAAAAGCTTTGTGTTCGAAGGGAGGTTGTGTTGTTCAAGTAATTTGTTGATAGGAATTTTTGGAGCATGTAATGTTATGCATCCACTGATCCTGCGTAGCGGATACCCTGTAGTTTTGTTTGCAGCCTGAGTCGCTCTCATGAGTATGTGATCTCATTTTCATAATAAATTTGATGTTAATTTTCTCAGAACGATTTCTACTTTTTGGTTGAGATTGTTAAGGGTGATGAATCTCTTAGCTTTCTTTGCATACGCAGCACCCCGATTTATTTTGGGTTGCAATGAGCGTGGCTAATTCCACACGAGATTTCTGACTTTTTTTGTTTTTCAATTTTATAGGAGAATCGCAATTTTTAGCTCTCCTTCTTTCTTTGTTTCCCAATTATCAGTACATTCAGTAGTAAGTTATGTGATGACAAGTTTTTGAGCATGCAATTAATCAACTAATTATATCATGGATTATTTGGGTTTTTGTTGGATTACTGTTTTAGACTACAAGTTATTAGGGTCATACAAAGAGAGCTTTTTTTTTTTTATGTGAATGATGATTTATGATTTTACTACAGTATGATTAAAGTAAAATTATGTGGAAGTTTGCATTATGCAGGTGGTTGCAATATACCTGGGTATCTTGGATAGGATTGTCTTACTTGGCAGGCACATGACATTCACATTTCATGCATGCGCCTCTCATGTCTTGCTGGAATGCTTGGGTAGGACTGTTCTATCCAATTCAACTAAGCTTTCTTGGTGTTAAAGCTGGTGATGAGGATAGATGGGTATAAGACTACCCATATTTACCGCCTATGGGAACTGTATTTAGCTGCTTATAGTTGAGTATTATTGGGGAAACACTCTAGTTAGGGTAAAATTTGGGTTTGGTCGTATTTCGCTTGAAGTCAGTCTTCCAATGAAATCTAACATTTGATCTTGGAGCATCTACAATGAGGTTTTGTTTGGGCTTATGAGCACCAAAGTCTGAGCTATTGGAGTGTGCTTCATTATTCTGACTAATCATGATGAAGTTGTAAGTTGTGAGGCCTGGCAAAATAAAAAGAAGGTGCTGGCTAAGGAACGGGCGTGCTTAAGAAGCTCTCTTCATTTATCAGTGGCCTGTCAAAAAGCTTTGTTTTTAAACGGAGGCCGTCTCTTTCAAGTAACCTGCGGATAGAAATGTTTGAAGCATGTAATGGTATGCATTGACTGATCCTGTGTGCCGGATACCATCCTATTTATCAATAATTTAGTGCTTGTTTGGATGCGCAAGGGGATTCAGATTTCCCATTAATATTTCCTAGAAACTTTCGAGTGCATGGGATTGGGGAAGTTGTAGTATGTGTTTGCATGAACCAAGGGAGTAGAATTTTCCATGACAAGTCTCATTACCTTAGGTGCCCTATGTAAGAGATTACTCCACTTACATCTTCGATTTCCTAGATCTTTAGCAAACAAGCTATTATACAATACTTTACTTCACAGGAAATTCCTATTCTTGAAGAAGAAGTGCAACCAAACAAGCACTAAGATTGGTGGACTTTGAAAGTTCTATCCTTTATTTTATGTCTATCTAATGTACCTCCATAGTTTTATGGATGGCCTTATACAACCTCACTCGCTCCCATGTCTCTCTTATTTTTACAAAGTTTAGTTTCACCTAATATTTTCGTATCCTATCCAAAACTTCTATTATGTTCGTTCACCAATGTTACTGATTAGTAGCTCTATGATTTCTGATGGACTCTTTAGCTCAATAGAGAATCAATTGTGGTGTAATTTACGCAATGTTGATATTATTTAAACATGATTCTTATCACTCGAAAAGGGTGATGAATCTCTTTGCTAGTTTTGCATGCGCAGCACCAAATTCTTATTGGTTTGCGATGAGCGCTGCTGAATCCACACGAGATTTCTGACTTTTCGTTTATGTGTTTATGACCAATTGACCCATTTTCTTTCATGTTCTTTTTTTTTTGGTAGTTTTTATGTTTACTTTTTCATGACTTTTTGAAGAATGTAAATAATCGGATCATATGCTATGGGCTTGTTCAGCTATTTTTTCTTGCATTTAAACTTGGAAGATAACATATTAGGGTGAAACCTTTTCGTTTGTTCTTGGTATTGCATGTGTAGAATGATTTTGGAAACTCCCCATCAATGATTGAGCTGGAGCATGGAGTATAAATGAATGGTATTGATGGTCATACCAAGTATTGGGGAAAGACTTGAGAGGGGTGTGCTTTATGTCATTATGGGCATGCACGCACCTCTCAAGTCATATCAGAATGCCCGGGAATGATTATCTAGAACGGGATAAGATGATACTTGTTTCAGTTTACCGTAAGGGGGTAAGTGAATATTGTTCCAATTCTCTAGCTTGTTAAATTGATCACTAGAGGCTTAGAGCATCGAGAATGGGGGTTGATTGCTGGAGCAATTGAGGTTTGCTTCTTTCTTCATAGCTTTGTTTACTGACCACATTACGAGTTCTGATGCGTGGCTAATAAGAAAAGCCGCTGGCAAAGTGCTGTGTGTATCCTCTACGTATCAATAGCCCACTATGAGCTAATACTTGGAAGACATGCTACAAGCTACAAGTGTTTTAGTCTGATAGATCTTATGTATCACCCATTTATATTATGAGTATCAAATACTGGGAAGAGATGTTACAAGTGTTTGAAGTAGCTAATAATATGTCCGACAGATCTTATGTATCACCCATTTATATCATCTGATCTAGATTACATTCTGTACTGGACACCTGTTTTTCCATCTTCCCTGATATTGAATTGTGAACATCTGCGTCTTGAAATCTTTCGTCTTCTCATGATGTATTAAGATCTAATGACTGAGCTGGCTCTTTTTTTTTTTTTTTTTTTTTTGACAATGTGAGCTGGTTGTTTGAATTAGTGTGTTTATTGGCTGGTGATATGGTGTGGTGTTCAGCTTTAGCCTAGTAGATCAAGTTGTCTGAGTATGGTTAATTAGTTGCATTGTTCGCGCTTTGTCCATAGCAGATAGTTTGAACGTGATAGGTTTCAGTCTTCCAGACGCAGTTAAACTGTAAGCAAAACAGGAATGTGGCCTGGCTTTCATATGCTGGTTGAGTATTGTAGGTAATCGCCAAAGGAGCCTTGAGAACAAGAAATCAGAAGCAATTCTATTAGATATGAAAATGTTACATATGATGTGGTGGAACTAGATTACTGGATTCCTCGATCTGTATGTCAACTAATGAGGAACAGAACCATTATTCCTGTTGCATCACTCAAGAATGCTGGTTACCCTTGTTGCTTTTGATCGTCAGTGCTGTGTTTATTTTATGCTGTTGAATAGTTTCAATTGCCTGTTATGTGTGAGTTTTGCGCTTATCAGGCCTTATGGACCTTTAAGTTACGCCCTCTCCGACACTGCTGTGTTGGTTGTTTTGATTATGCAACTATGCCTATGATTTGACGAGCTTCCTTTGAACCTTCGTCCTGCCTTTCTGGTTTCTCAACCCTTTATCTTTTGTTGGTGTGTTTGAAACTTGTTTTTTTTTTTTCTCGACGAGGATATGTTTGAGTATGACTGGCTGACCGCTATGCTCATGGCATTTGGAGTAGTAACTTAACAAGTACTCGTATTACTTTGTAGAATCGTGGTAGATCTTTTACTTTGAAGATGCTAGTTTCTGATCTTTTATTTTGTAGATGAGTATTTGCCTCTTAACGTTACAATGCAGCTGTTGCACTAGTGTAAATTGCATAGAAGTTGCCTTGGTATTGGCAGCTACTCTACGGCTGGTCATGAGCAAAGATCTACTGCAAACGCATCGAGTGACTAATATTGCTGAGCTGATCAAGGTTCCCAGGCCATCAATGCTGCCCCTTGAACAATAGCGATTATAAGTTCCTGTCTGAAAGCATCGTTGAACCACCAAATCCAAGTGAAGGGTGGTCTTGTTCTAGCTATATGCTTCGTGATCTCTACTTCATTCCATTGAATCTGGTATGTGCATTGCGCACCGCTCAAAGTTTCTGATCTCGTCGCAAGCTGATCAGGGAGCCTCTCAGGGGTTGTTGGACACTTAAATGCAAAATATGACTGGTTTGCAGTTCCGAAAGTGTGACTGCATTTGCCACAGTAGGTTGGGTAAAAGCAAAAGCAAATTCTGCTGCTGCTCAAATCTCATGAGATCAAAAAAATGGTAGTCACTCATTTCCCAGAAGTGTAATTTTAACGCTTTCTTATTTCTCTATGCAAAGAGAAAGAACAGAGAAGGTTTACGATCCTGAAAATCTAAAATTCTATATTGAGTCTAAATTTTTTTCTCATTGCATACTCCCCACTTTTTTCTGGTTTTAACTTCTAATTAGACTCTTAGCGTGAGTGAGATTGCTTTTGGCATCCTCAAACAATCTCATGTTTTACTCCCCGAAACCGGGTATTTTTTCTAAAGAAGTAGCAAGTTCGTATGAATTTGTTGACTATTGAACATTTGTATTTCTCATATGGCGAGGTTATATTTTGATCATTAGAAACATGGTTGTGATATTGCCACGGTTTCTTCGACCAACCCACGCCAACATAATCAGACGCGTGTAACACACGCGCGTTGGTGTGGATCGGTCGAAATTGACCGTGGCAACATGGGTCAAAGTTGAAACTTGAAACGTCAAGGATTCGGGAAATGGAGGGAGCGTTGGTTCGTTCTTTTAAAAAGTGGAGTATCGGATAAGCTAAACCTTGTTAATTAAACTGCAAAGTTATATTCCTCCACGTGTCGAAATCAATACACTTCCTCCTGAAGCCTCCAGATCTCAACCGTCAGATCAAATTTCAAACTCACCAAAATTCAAATTAGCGGGGAAAATCCATAATCTTCCCATTTTCAAACATTTTCAAAAAAACACTTGCTTCCTCCAACTTCTCTGTTACGCTTTCCCAAAATCTTGTTTCAAAAAAACAAGAAATCATTTAACACCCACTTTGAAAATTTCTCGTATAAATTCTGCAAATATGATTAGTTTGATATTATCTCCTTAATTCAATTTCTGGGTTTCTTTCTTGGGTTGAATCTTCAAGAACAAGAATGGATTTTTACGGGTTAAAGAGGAAACAATTGCAAGAATTATGCAAAAAACATGGGATTCGAGCCAATATGAAGAACGTTGAGATGGCGGATCGCCTTACTGAACTTTTTCAAAAGGTAATTACTTTGTGATTTTCTTGAGGTTTTAATTTTGATGTGTTTTTGTTGCATTTTTATTTGGATTGGTGTTGATTTGAATTGTGAATTTTGCGTAATTGGCAATAGGAGGAGGAACCCGAGAAGGCGGGGAAGCGAGGGAGGTCTTGCTTGAAGAATGGGGGTGAAATTGTGGAAGTAGTAGATGATGAAAATGTGGTTGAAGATAGTAAAGAAGTGAAGAAAGTTAGGTTTAGTCCTGAAAATCAGACGTTTTTGTTTGAAAGAACTGATCCTAGGGCTGTGAGATTGCTGGCTAGGAAGAAAAGGGCTGTTGCGAAATTGAAGGAGAAAGAAAACCCAATTGGGATTTGTGATGGTTTTGAGGAATTTGGTACTTCAGTTGAAGTTTCGGATGATCTCGGACGGGTTGAGGAGCCGAAGGGGAGGAGGAATTTGAGGAGGGGTGTGGTAATTTCAGAAGATGGTGGTAATTTGGCGAAATTGGGTGATAAAGGTGGGAACTTGGACCGTAATCTGAGGTCTCGAAGAGGGAAAAATAAAGACGAGAGTGTGGAGATGATATCTTTGATGTCTCCATGTGTTGCTAAGGGAAGGAATTTGAGAAGGAATTCGAGGAAGTCAGTCGTGCAGGCAGAAGTTTTAGGTATGTTGAAGTCGAAAGAGGGTAATGTGGAGGTGATATCTTTGTTGTCTCCCTGTGGGGGTGATAATGAGGAGAGGGATGTTGCAGGAGGGAACTTGAAGAGGAGTTTGAGGTTACGAGGACGGAAAGCGAATGAGAGTAATGTAGGAGTGGTGTCATTGCTTTCTCCATGTGACAACAAGAAAGCGAAAAGGAGAAGAAATGGCAAGGGAATTGTGGAAGAAAGTGGTGGGGAAGGAGTAGATATACCTGCTGATGAGATGGAACAAGGTGATGATAATGTTACTAAAGTTTCTGATTGCAACAAGCCGAAAAAGAGAGGTCGGCCTCGGAAAACAGTGGCGCTGGTGGAGCAGGTGAAAGCTGCATTAGTGTCCGATGGGGAGGGATGTCCAAATGAAGATGCTGTGGAGAGCCTTCCTCAGCACAGCACCAAGAAGCCTGATCCTGTTGGGTCAGATCATTTGTCAGTAATCAGCGAACCTGAAACAGATGGTAAGTATGGATTTTATATTGTTCTCATTGATATTGTGTTGTGTGAAGGATAAGTACTTGTAATTTAACTTCACCTCTCGCTGAGTTATAGCAACATGCCGCGGTTGGGTATGTTCACTTGAATGTAGAGACTGGCTAGTGACTGTCATTCTAGGTTCTAGCTCCAAAATGTCATCTGATGTGTTCTGCATTGATTTACCGGGGCATCTTGTATGATAAGTTGTCTATGTTTGCGTCCTTTTATGTTTTTTGGTGACCAATGATACTGTTTTCGGAGCAATTCAAGCAACTCAAAATCCCCATCCCTATGGAACAGAAAGCTGAAATTTTTTTATGACTACTTCTCAATTCTCTCCTAGTAGCTCACAATTACTTTACTTGGCATGTGACTCGCTGAAAATAGATTTATCAGAAGAAGTAATGGCTGGCTTAGAAGCAATCCCTGAATGTGAGAAAGTGGATGTCCAAATGCCATCAGATGATGACTGTCCAACACCCTCTTTGTCACGGAATGCTGATGAAATTGGATCTAGCAAGGATAGGGAATGTTCTTCAGAATTGGTTTCTGTGTCCGACTGTAATCTCAAGGACAGAAATGCATCTACACCATCTAGTTATATTGAAAGAACATCAAATAGTCCATCTTCTTGCTCAAAATCTGCACAAGGTCAGTGTTTCTATTTTAGCTATTTGCAACACTTTTCGCTGGTTATGGTGGTGTCCTTTCCTGCCCCAATAAGCCAAGAAATCTGATTTATAAAATGTGATTATGCTAAATCTGTTCATGGTGCGCACAGATTTAAGTGGAGCTATTCCTGCTGGCGAAGAACAGCCAACCATTTCCTTGGACGAAAATGAGGGTGGCTTAAGGGCCAGCGAGACTTTTGAAGACAATCAGAATCAGTTACTTCATGTTAACGATGGTGGAAGGATTATGCCATTGAGCAACGAGGAAAGTATGCCTGCAGAGTCTCCAAGTCCAAGCAAGAAGGGTGAGAATGGCACTGTAGGTGATAACGACTTCCAGAGTGTGAATTACAAGGATGAGGTTGATCACAGAATGGTAGCACGGCTTTCAACTCAAGGATTGGAAGGAAGCAATTGTAGTACGGAGAGGCCGGTTACTGTTGAGACTGATGATTCTCTATCAGGTGAATCCACCAGCACTAACCTTCTTCAGCAAAGTACGTTATCTTTTTTTTTCAGCAATTTACATTATCTGATGTGTTCTGTGGACACTGGTGGCATCTTGTATGATAAGTTGTCTATGTTGGTTTGTTTATTCCTTTTATTTTTTTGGTGACCAATGATACTGTTTTCGGAGCAATATCAAGCAACTGAAATCCCCATCCCTATGGAACCCTTTTATAAGACTACTTCTCAATCCTCTCCCAGTGGCTCACAATTACTTTGCTTGGCTTGTGACTCGCTGAAAATAGATGTATCAGAAGAAGTAAAGGCTGTCTTAGATGCAATCCCGGAATATGAGAAAGTGAATATGCATATCCCATCAGATGATGACTGTCCAACACTTTCTTTGTCGCGGAATGGTGGTGAAGTTGGAGATAGCAAGGATAGGGAATCTCCTTCAGAATTGGTTGCATTGTCGGACTGTAATTTCAAGGACATAAATGCATCTACACCATCTAGCTATATTGAAGGAACATCAAATAGCTCTTCTTTTTGCTCAAAATTAGCACAAGGTCAGTGTTTTTATTTTAGCTATATGTAACACTTTTCGCTGGTTATGGTGGTGTGATGGTGTCCTTTCCTGCCCAGTAAGCCAAAACATCTGATTTATGAAAATGCCTAAATCTGTTCATGGTGTGCACAGAGTTAAGTGGAGCTGCTCCTGCTGGCGAACAACCTTCCATCACCTTGGATGAACATGAGGGTGACTTAAGGGCCAGTGAGACTTTTGAAGACAATCAGAATCAGGTACTTGATGTTAACATTGGTGGAAGGATTATGCAATCGAGCAACGAGGAAAGTATGCCTGCAGAGTCTCCAAGTCCAAGCAAGAAGGGTGAGATTGGCACAGTAGGTGATGACGACTTCCAGACTGTGAATTACAAGGATGAGTTTGATCATAGAATGGTGGCACGGCTTTCAACTCCAGGATTGGAAAGAAGCAATTGTAGTACGGAGAGGCCGGTTGCCGTTGAGACTGATGAAATTTATTCCGAGGATTCTCTATCAGGTGAATCCACCAGCACTAAACTTCTTCCGCAATTTACTTTATGTTTGTTTTTTCTTTTCTTTTTTTTCAAGAAATTGTGCAATTTGCAGTTTAACCATAGACCTTGATTCTGACTTGAGAAGATTGTGCATTGTGCACAGGTGCAAGTGAACATGGTTGTCTCATTGCTGTAAAGCCTTCCATACTAAAAAGCAGTGGACAAATATCTAGTTCTCTGCTTAAACGTGATGGGAATCTAGTGGAGAGTGAGACTTTTGAAAGCAATGATGCTCCTGAACTTTACAGTAATAAAACATTCAATCAAAGTCAAGAAGAAGATGGGTTTCAAGAGCTGCCTTGTGTTAGCGGGGAGGAGAGTGCATTCGGAACCTCTGCTAATGTTGATTATGAGCTTAATGACCAAGTTACAGAACAAGAGAAAGGTTCAGTTTATACAGGACCATGTGACAGTGTTTTCAAGGAATCGAATCAGACAACCCCGGTTATATCTATTGGGCCAGGTCATTGATATACTCCTTTTACCCCATCATTATCTGTAGTAAAGCATTTTGGAAATAAAATAATGTCATTTTATAAAATTTTTTCACTAAACATTTCTCTCACAGTTCTTTATGGTGCAGTGGAGAAGGGAGAGCAGAGCTGCAAAGAGACTTCAGGTGGACGTCTTTTGTGTTTGGCAAGTGATAGCAAGATAGACTTCTGCAGTCAAAGAAACAAGCCGCCTTATGTGCAGCCAGACCACGCTGATAATTCCACTGAGCGTATCTCAGAGAACTTACTCTGTGGAGATGATTCTCTCCACTTTAATGACCTGGCCGGTTGCACTTCAGCTAGTTGCGTTTCTAAAAGCAGGAAGCTAAAAATGGATGGTAAATTTTGGATTCATTAGATGTTAGTTTTGAATTGTTCTATAGTTGTGAAACTAGAAGAGGTCATACAGTGATAAGTTTGCAACTCATGTGATAATGTAATTAACCTCTGCCTTCTCAATTTTAATTTGTAGATGCTGCCGGAGATTTCTTTGATGTAGAGCAGAAAGCAGAGCGTTTCTCAGAGGCTAATTCTTTCTCTCCCAGTAGCTCACATAAGTTATATGTGGCGCACAGCACCATGTCATTAGTGGACATTAGAGAGGAAAGTAGCAGCGTAAAGGTGGCAGTTGAAAATGCAGAACTGAAGGTTGAGACTTTGGCAAATGATAACGCTTCAACACCTTTGTTGCAAAGTACTGGTGATGGTCGACCTAATAAAGCTCAGGAAACTCCTGCTGAATTGCATGCTGTAGGCTACACCTTCCAAGAAGAAATAGCAACTCCGAAACTTTCTAGCAAAGTTGGCTCATCTTTGAGATCAATGGAAGAACAGTTAGACAACTCAACCTCTGAACAGCTAAAACAGGCGAGCAGCAGCAAGGATTTCGAGTCTAGCTTACAACGTTTGTTCACTGAAGATTCTACGTATACAGGGTTTACCAGGCATTCAACAGATTGTCAGCTTGATGCTTCACTGAGTGAGCATGTGGCGAATGATAATGAGCGTCACCATATGGATAAGGACGTTGACCAACTAAATGCTAATAAAGCTGAGGAAACTCCTGCTGAATTCCATGCTGTAGGCTACACCTTCCAAGAAGAATTAGCAACTCCGGAACTTTCTAGCAAAGGTGGTTCATCTTTGAGATCAATGGAAGCACAGTTAGACAACTCAACCTCTGAACAGCTAAAACAGGAGCGCAGCAGCAAGGATTTTGAGTCTAGCTTACAACGCTTGTTCACTGAAGATTCTACGTATACAGGGTTTACCAGGGGATCCACAGATTTCCAGCTTGATGTTTCACTGAGTGAGCATGTGGCGAATGATGATGAGCTTCTAAATGAACGATCAGAAGCCACACAATTTAGCATGGAGAAGCCTAATACTATTGCATCAGGTGATTCCACAGAGGCTTGTAGCCTTTCATTAAATGAAGAGCCAGAAGTAGCCGGTAAGCACCAATCTATATCAATTAGGTTGTACTTCCTTGAATGCAAAGTTTTTGTCTTCTGAACCTGATTGTCATTTTCTTTTTCCCACTTTTGAGCTTGTTTCAGAAAAGCAAGTAGCATGTTAACAATTAAATATTTGCACTAGTAAATCGTTTTCAGGATTGGCTACCCTATGTATCTGGATTAAGAATGTCTTCACTATCTAGGCGTACTTATGTAATGAGTTACATGTTTCGTATTTATGCTTTCAGCTGAATTCTCTATGAAGCTATGGTAGTCTGACCTGTGTTGTGTGGTAACCTGAATATCTTTTATCTGTTTTCTTTCCTTTGCTGATCTAGAGCTGTGCCTTGAAACTGGAGATTCTATTCAACTGGAGCACAATGTAGATAAAAGTCAAGACACGAGTCATGCGACTCAACTCCCTCCCAGTAGTTCACCACAATTGAGTGTGGCTTATGAAACAGCAAAGTTAGAGGATATTTGTGAAGAGAAGGACACCAATGAAATGACCTATGGAAAAGCAAAAGAAAGCGCTTCTACGCCTTCTCCAATGGAAGCTCTATACGAGAATTCAAACATTGAACATCTAGAAAAGGCTAACAATACCGAACCTTTCAAGTTTAGCTTAAAGCACTTGTTTTCTGAGGATGATATATTTGACACTGATGGAAACACCAAGTTTGGACAGGATGATCGTGCTGAAGAATTGCAGTGTACGAGGTCCATTAGGCAAGCAGCTGCGCCCAAGGTTGATGCCTCACTGAATGAGAAAGTTGCAGATGATAATGAGTGTCTAAGTATGGATAACCTGAATGTAAAGAATGAAAGTTTGGATGTTCATCTTGTAGCTGAAAGCTCAGAAGCCAGAGAATGTAGCATGGAAATGGGCGAAAGCAAATATACCAAAGAATTTGCATCAGGTGGTTCTGACCGTAGCCCTTCTATGATGCAAAATAGTAACAGTAGTGAGAGAGCTCAGAATTTGCCTTTGGAATTGGTTGCTATGGGTGACAATATTTCTCCGGAAGAAATTTTATCTACATCTATCAACGATCAGGTAATACTGAGTGACACATCTCATAGTCCTGTGGAAGATCAAGAAAGCTTAAGTAAGTGTCCTTCCATCCCTATGATGTGCTTATATTTTCTACTGAATAGTATGCCGGATATATATATCTTATAATCTAACAATGCTAAACTTGAACATGGTGTACAGATGCAAGTGAACCAGTTAATTGCTTCACTGTCTGTCATACAATTATAGCGACCTCTGAAGATGTGAGTGGCAATGAGGAGCTGCTGTTTGGTTCCTCGAGTGAACTTGAAGGTAGAATGACAGAAAGCAAGGCTTCTGAAAGTGACACTGATCTTCCCAAGTTGCCTGCGAGTGAGAATGAAATGGATGACACAATGCTGGACTCTGAGAGTGGTGGTGGTGAACAGCTTAATAAATCTAATTCAGAAGAAAAAGAATTTGTAGCATGGGAAGGCTCCGTTGAAGGCAGAGTCCAAATCCAATCATCCAGTGCTGTGAAAGAGGATATGAAAGAAACCAAATTGTTGCCAGATGACGCAGCAGATTCTGAAAGGGAAAAGTCCATGTTAGAGTCTGAAGCATCTGTCAAAGCAGGAGTTGTTGGTATGTGGAATGATAATAAGTAATGTGTGTGTGTACATGCAAAATAAACTTTATTATAAGATGGTCGTTTGAATAATTTGCAGGTACTTCTATCTCTGGTTCAAGGGATAGGGGAGAAGAGACCAGTAATGAGACGACAATTGGAAGTGTTTCTTGTTCTGAGGATAGTGGCAAGGTGGACAGCTTGGCTTTAGTTGACATGATGGCTTTCAAACAGGCCGAATTGGCTAACAACTCTAATCAGCCTAATCTACAGCACTTAGTTCCTGAAAATAATTTGATGAATAAAGATGAAAAGAGGGGTCTGGAGACTGAGACAACCTTAGGTGAAAATGCACAAGATTCTGTTTCGTTGCTAGACTGGAATCAAAGAGGGCTAGAATTCAACCTTAGCGCCAATGATAATACTGCCGATCTAAATAGTCTCTTCATGGAGTTCATGGCAAATGACATGGGTGAAATGTTTCAAGCAGGGGACTCTATTCCATGCATGCAGCTAGAGGAAAGGAACCACACATTGGACAGTCTATGTGACAATTATACGCCTCATGTTAGTGACAGCTTGAAACATGGTCATGATAATAAAGGTTTGTTTACATTCTACTGCACTAAATGGACATGTTCTATAATTCAAATTGGATAATCTTTTCAGACATGTCTAACATGACATACAAAATCAGGTGACATGGTGGAGTCTGAGGAACATAACCATATTGGTTGGCATTCTGCTACAGAAATGCATCATGAAGTAACTTCAGAAGCTTCTCTTAATGACATGAGTGACATCATCACAGGTCAAAACCAGGCTGAATTTGCTCATAGAAACAGTGTTCAAGGCAATTGTGTGGAGCTAAGAATTTCTGAAAATGTTTCTTTATGTGGAAGTGAAAAGAAAGCTGGTAAAACTGAGGAAATGACAGAAAATTTGACTGATGGTCTTCTGATGCATTATGAAACCGCTGTTCTTGAAAGTGGAAATGAATACAAGTTCGAGGAGGAGAAGAACACAGGTAATGCCTTTAGTGTCAAATATTTGATATGTCCATCGAGTTCTATTCATGAATGTTGTTCCCCCTGAGCTTTCGACTTACCATAACAGAATATCTACTGTTTTGGGAAGCCTGGAGCAGTTAGCAAATGGGCTTTAACTTTTAAGAGGCAGATAGATTTCATTATTCTCTTCATTTTTTGAGTTACGAGGAGTTAGCTTGATTCAATTCAAGTGATTAGAATCAATGTCACAAAGATTCGCATTCTCCTTTACTGTAAATATTATTTGTAGTTCGTGAGTTTGTTGATTAGGGGCTATAGTTGAGTTTTTTGGTTCATCCTTTTTTATGTGGCAATCAGCTGTCATGTTAGGGTTCAAACATTGTAGTGAGCTAGCTTAACATCAACAGATTTGAACAATGCTGATTTTCAGATACATGTTTAGAATTAGACATTAGCAGAAACTTATTAGTTATTACCGAGTACTCCCAAAATAATGCCAGTTGAGTTAAGTTGAATATTTTATTCTTGAAGAGAAAGAGTGTAAGGCGTTTAGACTTGTAGTGCATCAGGAACTATATATATGAATGGCCTCAGGATCTGCAGAGCTTTGCCTTGTGAAGTTTCTGACTTCTGACGACATTAGTGGTAGTATTCATTGGCAGTCCTTTGTCTCTGATCCCAAGTCCATGACTAGATCCGTTCTTTAGGTTTCTGGTTGAGCTCCAGATCAAATTAAGTCGGCCACACCTCTATGCTCAATGGAGCATCAAAGTATTCGGATTATCTCTGAGCATTTTGCCTAGTGTCGACTGATTTGAACTATTTACTAATTGTGTTAATTTCCGTTTAAGGCTATGTTCTTTATCCGCTCATTTTAACATTCTTGGAAGTCTATGTTTTCTGTAGGAATATTTGTGGCAGTCTTTTAATGTCAACATTTATTTGTCACAGACATGAAGATAGTTCAACAGAATGGGAATGGTGAGCAAGTTGATGATCACACAGATACAGTACATGATGATGCTTCCAACTTTACAATTTATCAGCTGGCATTTGAACAGGCTATTGACCACACAGATACAGTACATGATGATCACACAGATACAATTCATGATACTTTTGGAACTTCAGTTAGTGACCCTCGTGTTCAGGATGAGAAGTCGCTTAAGTCTGAAGCAAGCATGCTATATAATGTAGACCAAGGTAATGGAGCTTTTATTGGTCATCATGAAGCTGAACCATTTCTGGATTAAGTGTGTTACAGAGTTTTAGTTGCAGAAAAAAAGGGTGGAGGAATAAGTGTTACTTGTTGATCTATTCGTAATACAAGACCAACAAATGTAATCTTGTCGATCTTAATGAGATCTTTAGTGTAGGCTTTTGACCAAGTGTTACTTCATCTATGCAGGAAGGTATTAGGCCAAGAGAGCGAAAATGACTCGCTATTTTAGATCTTTATATTATGCGCATATCTGAAGTTTTCAAAACCTGGTTATGCTGTCCATCATTCCAGTTTTTTCCTTATTCAGGGTAGAAAATAAACGTGCTTCTTTCTGTTGTTGCAGCTACTGATGGTACTGATGAGCTGGGTTGCGGTCTTGTTACAAATGTCAGCAATGATGTAGATGAAAAAGGTTGGTTACATTCTTTACAAACGTCAGATGTAAGCATTGTCTTATAAGCTGTTCAGTTTCGACATTCATAGGAAATTGGCAACTGAAGCTATTTACACACAGGTAACAGAGACTCTCAAAATGTAAAGACAGAGGATGCAGCTGAGGATGCTAATGACAACCTGCTGCTCCATAAACGGAACAGAAGTATTTTGATTCATGGAACTCCCAGGAAGCCTCTTCTTCCCAACAGTGACATGAAGGAGAATACGCCAGCCCTCAAAAGGTTGCAGATGGTCAATGCAACGGCCACAAAGCCTCTGCTCAAAAGGAAGGTGTTGGGAGAGATTCAAAAGTAAATTCTGATTTCCTGCAAGCTGTTAAGGTTTTAGAAAATGGCATTTGCAGGTCATTAAACCAGTTTGCATATCTCGTGCATACAAGTATATAACCAGTGTTGTTTTTGAAAGCGAATCTTAGTAGCCCTTCGATTAGTCTAACTTTTGCCAGTATGCTGTGTCTGAGACATGGAACGTACTCATGTTTTACAGATTGTTGGACCATTCATGTATTATGTCAATCTGTTTCTGAGGCAGTATTTGTAAAGCTCAATGTCGTACCAGTTGATTAAAACTGTTCTCGAATTCTCGTATATATTGATGTTTTTCTACATTAGAAATCTCGAGTTTTTCCAACAAAATTGAACCCCTAAATCATCCAGTTGAATTTTCTGAATCATCAGCATTTCAATGCCCTCTAAGTCTTGATTTTCCACGGTGAACAAGTCTCGCATTTTGTAACCAAAAAAACAAAAACTAGAAACGCATATAGATCCAATTAATCCAAAGTCCAGAAAATAGCAAGTCTAACGACAGGTCCAACTGCGCCAATTTGATCGAAGTTTCTCGACTATTCACAACCTGTATATAGATCAACATCCACATCCCACGCTTCTGAACAGAAAGAGTACTATATCAGTTATATGCCCTTCAAAACAGCACAAATTCGAAGTAATAGCAAAATGTTCGAAGTCCAATAAGACATTTGATTTGAGTTTCTCGACTATTCACATCCCATAAATAGATCTACATCCACGCAGAAGATAATCCTTCAGAACATACAAGTAATACGCCCTTCAAAACAGATGTAAAATGCCAAGCACAGCACAAATTTCAGGAGAGAGCAATATATTCTAGGTCCGAATTTGACATTTGATTTTGAGTTTCTCGACTAATCACAACTTGTATATGTATAGATCAACATCCACAGATGATTCCATTATAACAGAAAAGTAATAATATAGAAGTATACTTGAAACTACACAATATGTTCTTGAGAAATAGAAAAAAAAAGACCAGAAAACTACAGGGAAAAGACATTCTGGAAACTAACAGTCCCTTATTCTGCAAGTGAGGGGGCTTCAGAATTATGAGTGTCGTAAAAAAGAAGTCTGTTTTTATGTTCTTGAGGGATTACAAAGGTGCTATTAAATAAATATAATCCCTTATAAACTTGACCCACAAATTACCAACGTGTATCAAAAGAATTAATAAAACATTTTTTGTGACGACAACAAATTTTCAATCTGTCAAACATCCAACTTCTTTCTCTATCTACACAATACAAACCCAGCTGTGAGTTCTTCCTGCATTGCCACAGATTTCTTCACATTATCGTTCCCGGAACTCCGGCCGTGTTTGGCCTTGCGAGCTCAAACGGACGGTCGTTTGGGGCCTCTGTGTCTGCAGTAACACCCAGCTACATTGCTTCTCTACACAAAATTCTTCTTCATATTCATCAAAAATCTTTTACCTATCTTTTGCTGTACTAATCACAATCCAAGCCACAAACTTCGAGCACAATTCCGCCCTTGGCAGTGAATGGATTGACTCTGACCCATAGAAGAGAGAAAATTGAGGCAAGCAAAATAGACCACACAATGATGATGGTCGGGACTCCGTGTTGTTTTCCCATCATACCCTTAAGGAAAGGGTACAGATGCATGATCACCCACAGAGCGAAGAAAAGCCTACCGAACAGGGGTCCCCATGATTCGTATCCGTTGTTTATAGCGTCTGAGACCCCAACGATGACTCCTATCACGTTCATGACAAGCAAAGTCATGGGTGGGATCAAGAGAGATGTCCACTTGAATAAGTAGAGTTCGGAGAATTCTCCGTCATCTGCTGCTTTGGACGTGACAGTGAAGTTGGTGTTCACACCAGCAAGAACCTTTAGGAGACC